>CAUYPO010036534.1:0-12902 GCA_963574435.1 Cheirogaleus major | reverse complement strand
TTAATTTCTTTCTTTTTATTTTTTGAGTTAGAGTCTCACTCTGTTGCCGGGGCTAGAGTGCCTGCTCATAGCAACCTCTAACTCCTGGGCTGAAGCAATCCTTCTGCCTCAGCCTCCCGAGTAGCTGGGACTACAGGCATGCGCCACCATGCCCGGCTAATTTTTTCTATATATTTTTTTTTTTTTTTTGAGACAGAGTCTCACTCTGTTGCCCGGGCTAGAGTGAGTGCCGTGGCGTCAGCCTCGCTCACAGCAACCTCAAACTCCTGGGCTCGAGCAATCCTCCTGCCTCAGCCTCACGAGTAGCTGGGACTACAGGCATGTGCCACCATGCCCGGCTCATTTTTTCTATATATTTTTAGTTGGCCAAGTAATTGCTTTCTATTTATAGTAGAGATGGGGTCTCGCTCTTGCTCAGGCTGGTTTCGAACTCCTGAGCTCAAACGATCCGCCCACCTCGGCCTCCCAGAGAGCTAGGATTACAGGCGTGAGCCACCGCGCCCGGCCAGAGGTGTGGTTTTGAAGGATATGCCATGGTACCAAGAAAATAAGAGACCATTCAACCCCTGAATTACTGAGACAATGAAGGTAAATACTGCTATTGGGTAAGAAAGGAGGAGAAATTTGGGTGTGACTATTAACTCTAAAAATAAATCAAGAGGGTTGAGAAGGAAATATTTAAAAACCATACGACTGAAAGCTATCAAGACTCAACTAAAGTTATAGCATTTAGTTGAGAAGGTAGAAGGAGAGATAGCATACTAAGTGGTCATTTGGCACAGCAAATACAGAATCATTTTAAGTCCTGACACAGTTAAAACAAACAAAACCTGGATAATCCTTCATGGGGAGTCGGGAAACCTTAGCACCAGCCAAACTGAGTGTTTTAGGCAAGTCCATTTTCCAAGTGTCTTGGGCTGCATAACAGGCGCCTAGGATAAAAAATAAAGTGGATAAAAGGCTAACATGAAATCAAGAAAGGTACATATACACTGAAATGAAATACTGCAGCTGCAGGTGGGGAGGCCACGCTGGACACTGAAATGAAATACTGCAGCTGCAGGTGGGGAGGCCGCGCTGGGGAGATGAGGTACGGTTCCGTCATGTTATTTTTGAGAGCTTAAATTCATCTGGTCACTTTTTAATGACTCCTGAGTATCTTGGGATAGCTCCTATACCATCTTCTCCTTTCCCTGGGTCCTGGGTGTGGAGGGAGTGGCAGGCACTGAGAAGAGGGGCCCATGTTAGGGAAGGGATACAGGGTAGTGATCTTTTGTTTTTGCTCACATTATCCTGTTCATTTTCTTTTGCCTCTGAACTTCAGGTTCAGTATATAAACATGTATAATAATTATGTGAGTATAACATGGGAGACAGATGGATAAGGAAGTGTACTATTGGGTTAAAAAATAACTAGAGGGTAGTTAGAAAAATTTCCTGCTTAGCAGTTTTACAAAGGTAGGAAGAAAACCGGAAGGACAAAGAGTTGCAAGGGCCAAGAAGAATATATAGAGACAGTAGCAATTGCAACAGCAGGCCTGGCAGCGTGTAGGCACCCAGATATCTGATACTCCGAGGTAGGGGGCGGAGACAGAAAGACTAGAGTTCCAGATCAAGTCTGAGCAGGTGCAGACCTTCCCAGAACCTGCTGATTAGCCTTGTAAAACCAAGGGTGTGTCCTTTTTCACCCAGGAAGCCACCCTTCTTCCCTCCCCAGACACTCCTCCACCCCACTTTGCCTGGGCCAGCTGTTGTTTTTGTTTTGTTTTTTTTAAGGGAGGGGAGTGAAGAGGGAGGTTCAATTTTTTTTTTTTTTTTTTTTTTTTGAGACAGATGCCGCCCTGGGTAGAGCGCAGTGGCGTCGTTGTAGCTCACTGCACCCTCAAACTCCTGGGCTCAAGCGATCCTCCTGCCTCAGCCTCCTGAGTAGCTGGGAATACAGGCATGAACCACAACGTCCAGCTAATTTTTCTATTTTTAGTAGAGACAGGGTCTCACCAGGGTCTCACTCTTGCTCAGGCTGGTCTCGAACTCCTTAGCTCAAGCTATCCTCCCGTCTTGGCCTCCCGGAGTGCTAGGATTACAGGCATGAGCCACCTGGCCCAGCATGGGACAGCTGTTAATAGGACAATTACTCAAGAAGCAAAAGAAAGATCCCGTGCTGATGCGTCATCAGTCCTGGTATATCCATTAAATTAGATTGGGACCACTGGAAAAAGTGAGCGCATGCACTCATTCCCTAAGGGAGAGGTTGGCAGCCATCAGCAAAACTGGGCCTTGCCCCGTGACTCTGGGCTGCGCTAGAGAGAGAAGGCAGTGGGAAGCCAGGAAGAGGGTTAGTTCTAATGCACAGGGATTTGGGGGTCATAAAAAGAGGCAGCTAACTATAAAATATACACTGAAATCCCCATTCTCCCTGAATATCGGTGTCGACCCGCCCAGCTTCCCTTATAGGAAAAGCTGCTGCTGCCACCAATAGGCACATCTAGCCTTCAGTCATCCCTGGAGGATGACACTTGCCAGGAACCATCAGAGAAGGGTTTGTGGGAGGGCAGAACGACTGGGACTCAGATTTCTACTGCAATAGGGAATTGTCTTTTTCCCTAAGGCTGTGGTCCCCAAACCCCAGTCCTCAGCCTGTTAGGGACCAGGCCACAGAGCTCTGCCAAACCCCCACCCCAACCCCCCAGTCTGTGGAAAAACTGTCTTCCATGAAACGTAGGAACGGGGAAGGGTGGAGGGGAGAGAAAGGCAGCAGAGCAGGAGGTGAGCGGTGAGCTATCGAATACAGCCGCTTCCCACTGCATCACCGCCTGATCTCCGCCTCCCCCCACCACCCTGGTCAGTGGAGAAATTGTCTTCCATGAAACTGGTCCCTGATGCCAAAAAAGTTAGGGACTGCTGCCCTAAGGCAGTCTTTTGGCCATTCTGGCTGCCCATTATTTTTCCTTCTTTAAAAATGTTTTTAAATGTTGCCAATCTATGTATTTCTCACCCTCCAAACCCACCTAATCCTGGGGAATAGATTAGATGACTGCCTGAGATATCTTTACAGCCCTTCTGAGAAATTCTAGGATTACATCCTGTCAATACTAAATGTTAGCATGTCTTGCAAGGAAATCAATTAGTTTTCCTGCTAATCGGGACATCTGGGCCCCCTTTCTTACATGGTAAACATCATTAGCAAGCTTGTTACCATTAAACCATCAAAAGAGGTAAAGCTCTTCTGCAAGCCAGCCTCTTCCCTGTGCACTACTACCACTCTGTCTTAGAAGATTGCTTCTCAACCCTGGCTGCACATTAAAATCACCCCAGGAGCTTGTAAAAAAAAAAATACCAGTGCCGAGGTCCCACTCTAGACCAATTAAATCAGAGTCACCCAGAGCAGATTTGGGCATCAGTATTTTGTAAAAGCTCCTCAGGTGACTCTCATGTGCAGCCAGAGTAGAGAATCACTAGCTCGGAGCAAAAATGGTAATCAGGAGCGCAGACTAGAATCATCCCTGATTTGGGATGTGCGCTTTCTTAATCCTAAAATGCTCCCTTTCTTGACCTATACAATGAAAACGCCTCATTGTTCATTCATATCTTGGCATAACATTTTTTTGAAGCTGAGTTCAACTGTCCTGTGTTTTGCCATGTTGTCCCAAACATTGGGTAAGTTTCTTTGCATAGCTCTCGGTGTGACATGTCACAATCAGGGAGGTGCCATTGTGAGGTGAGAAGAGTAGGTGTTTTGGACTCACAGCTGGATTCAAAATTCCAGCTCTATCACTAGTTGGGCCATCTTGAGCTAAGTGGAGATAACAGTATACATATTCATCAATCTTAAAAACCAGATCATGTGTATAAAGCCACCTGGGCATGGGGGCAGAGCTGAGGGCGGGGCCCTTTCTTGGCCAACCCTCTCTCCACCCACCCTACAACTTTATCACGGAAAAAGCCAAAGAAAGGCATTGACGAAATTAGATCTGTCCTTAGGATGGTCTGTCTGCTGGAAAGCCATCCTGCAGCCAGAACCTGGAATCTTTAGTTTTCTCTCTAGAGGATGCCACCAGCACACACATCCACGCCTCATATTCCACACACACACCTCCCCCTCTTGACATTATAGCAGGAAGGATAGAGAGAGGTTGGTACCCAAGGGAGCTGTTTCTTCTTGTCACACTAGAACAGATGCTGAAATCCTAGGACAGACAGCACAGAAATGTAGCAGCAGGAGGGTGAGTCAGAGGAAACAGAATGGTCTCCCCTCCAAGATATACCAAGGCCCAGAGGAGAACCTAATTTGAATCACCTGCCTCCTGGGACTCCAAAAGGCAGGGACCAATTTCCGATTCCAGCTACTCCACAGACTCCAGCCGTCAGAGGTGTGCACAGGCCCCTCCCCACCCAACTGCACCCTCTCATGCCCCGGGAGCAGAGGGCAGAGAAGCCTGAAGCCTGCATTTTTTTTTGAACCCAGCTTTGGCTTCCTTATCCTGGGGAGGCTCTATCGCATGATCTCCTCTGCCGCACTGCCGCTTCTCACGTGCTGCCAGCCTTAAACTGCAAAATCTTCTTGGGGGCCATGTTCTGTGGAAGACTGTGTCCCAACACCGGGCACATTTAGCTTGCATTTTTACATAGAACTCTGTTAAAGGTGCACCTCAGGCGGGGGGACCAGTCAGGGAGAGAAAGGAGTCCAGGGCTCTCTGTTAAGGGAATTTGGGAAGGGCTATCACTGGGGAGAATCTCTTCCTTGAAAAGTTGAACCAGGGCTGGGAGCGGTGGCTCAGGCCTGTAATCCTAGCACTCTGGGTGGCAAAGACAGGAGGATCGCTCGAGGTCAGGAGTTCGAGACCAGCTTGAGCAAGAGGGAGACCCCCCCCATCTCTACTAAAAATAGAAAGAAATTAGCTGGACAACTAAAAATATATAGAAAAAAAATTAGCCAGCCATGGTGGTACATGCCTGTAGTCCCAGCTTCTCGGGAGGCTGAGGCAGAAGGATTGCTTGAGCCCAAGAGTTAGAGGTTGCTGTGAGCTAGGCTGATGCCACGGCTCTCTAGCCTAGGCAACAGAGTGAGACTCTGTCTCAAAAAAAAAAAAAAAAGTTGAACCTGAGGACTCTGAACTTATTCACCACTGCACTTAAGATGTAAAGACACTTGGTGATCATGATCGTAAGATTGGCAACCACAGTGGCAGAGGTGGGGATTATGAGAACTTTATGATTCCTAAACATCCTTCCCCTGCCTTCTCTCTCATCCCTAGGCCCTATGTCCCTCTCCAGTGCCCTCTGTCCCCTCCCCGTGTAGCTAACTCCTCCCCCACCCCTCCCATGGAACCACAACAGCTCCCTATGTCCCCTATCTTCCAGGTCTTCCTCTGTCCGTTCTTCTAGAGACTGGCTCTCTCCCATAGTGGGTACCATATGCCAAAAAGAGGCTTTTTGGTGCTGTCTTTATAAATAAGAGCTAAAAATGGACTCGCTCACAGAAACTTTAAGGCATCAAAATAATCAAATTAGTTTGTTTTGTGTTTTTGAGACAGAGTCTCACTCTGTTGCTGGTTAGAGTGCAGTGGTGTCATTGTAGATCACCGCAACTTCAAACTCCTGGGCTCAAGGGATCCTTCTGCCTCAGCCTCCCGAGTAGCTGGGACTACAGGCAAATGTCACTATACCTGGCTAATTTTTCTATTTTTTGTAGAGACAGGGTCTCGCTCTTGCTCAGGCTGGCCTTGAATTCCTGAGCTCAAGCAATCGTCCCGCCTTGGCCTCCCAGAGTGCTAGGATTACAGGTGTGAGCCACTATACTCAGCCTAGAATTTTTTTTAATAACATACCCAGCCACCATGACCACTGACATAACTTCCGATGACCTGGAATCCAAACAAATAAAATGCCAAATAGCTGGTCTTTTTTCTCCCTATTTTACCAAATAGTGTTGATTATGTTCACTATTACAATTCTTTTTTTTTTTTTTTTTTGAGACAGAGTCTCACTTTGTTGCCCAGGCTAGAGTGAGTGCCGTGGTGTCAGCCTAGCTCACAGCAACCTCAATCTCCTGGGTTCAAGCGATCCTCCTACCTCAGCCTCCGGAGTAGCTGGGACTACAGGTACGCGCTACCATGCCCGGCTAATTTTTTCTGTATATATATTTTTAGTTGGCCAATTAATTTCTTTCTATTTTTTGTAGAGACGGGGTCTCGCTCAGGCTGGTTTCGAATGCCTTACCTTGAGCGATCCGCCCGCCTCGGCCTCCCAGAGTGCTAGGATTACAGGCGTGAGCCACCGCGCCCGGCTATTACAATTCTTGATAGCCTGCAAGGAAGGTTCACATGTGTCTTCTAAATCATCATATACCAGCCTGGGCAACATAGTGAGACCCCATGTCTACAAAAAATTTAAAAATGAGTCGGGCATGGTGGCGCATGCCTGTAGTCCCAGCTACTCGGGAGGCTGAGGCAGGAGGCTCACTTGAGCCCAGGAGTTTGAGGTTGCAGTGAGCTGTGATGATGCCACTGCACTGTACCTGGGGCAACAGAGCAAGACTCTGTCTCAGAAAAAAAAAAATCATCACATAAAGAGGTTCAGTACATGTTCCCTGAGATGTCTCTGTGGCTTGGGCTAAGTCACCTCCTTCAGCTCTGTTCAAATGCCACCTTCTTGAAGCCTGTCTCAGAGGGTTCCAGTGAAAATGACATTCTACCCTGCCTTTCCCTGACCCTCACGTTCCTGCTCCATTTTTCGTTGCAGCACGTATCGCCGACTCACATAATGTCTGCTTTCCCCATTTGTTTGTGCGTTACCTGTCTTGCACAGAAACGTGTGCATGCGCACACACACTTGATTGTGAGCTCCGTGAAAACAAAGAGGTTTCATTTCGTCTACTGGTGTATCCCAGTGGCCAGAAAAGCACCTAGCATATAGTAGACACTCAATAAACATTTGTCCACACATAAAATATGGTTTCATTGATAAGTACATTTTAATTATTATTTGTTTAAAATAGGCATTCTATAAATATTTACACATGATCTCCCTCGTCCTGAACTCATATTCATTCGCTTACTCAACAAACGCTTATTAAGTACCTGTCAGCGCCAGGCCCTGTGGGAGGCACCAGGAATTCCACAGTGAACAGACAGGCACATTATTTCTGTTCTCACAGCGCTCAAAGTCTGGTGGGGAGAAGAACCATACACATTTATAAACAAATTAGTAACAATGATATTTAGAGACTGAGAAAAGCACAAGGAAAGAAATAAGTAGGGTGCTGAGATAAAGAATGTGACAGGTTGGGCGGGGTGGCTCATGACTGTAATCCTAGCACTCTGGGAGGCAAAGGCGGGAGGATCGCTCAAGGTCAGGAGTTCGAAACCAGCCTAAGCAAGAGCAAGACTCCGTATCTACTAAACATAGAAAGAAATCAATTGGCCAATTAAAAATATATAGAAAAAATTAGCCGGGCATGGTGGCGCATGCCTGTAGTCCCAGCTACTCGGGAGGCTGAGGCAGTAGGATTGCTTGAGCCCAGAAATTTGAGGTTGCTGTGAGCTGGGCTGACATCATGACACTCTAGCCTGGGCAACAGAGTGAGACTCTGTCTCAAAAAATAAAGAAAGAAAGAAAGAATGTGACAGGAGAGATCTATCAAGTCAGATATGATGGCTGTCACAGAGAGCCTTTTGGTGATGATGGTTAAGCCCAGGCTTGAGGAAAAGAAGGCTCAGTACTCTTAGCAGAGGATAGCCCCAATCTGCAGCCATCCAGGATGACCAAATGTGGCACACAAGGTAAGAGGCTTTGAAGAGAAGAATGGGGAAGAAGTTTTGAGTCCAAAATCTGGGTTCCATCCCTGCTCAATTGCTTATTAGCTATACTGCCTTGACAAAATCACACAAACTCTGAGTCTCTCTTTCTTTAAAATGGGGGTGATAATAGCTACCTCACAGGTGTGTGTTACATAAAGTATGTGAAAGTGTTACATGTGAAATATACCCGTTTCCTTTTCTTTCTTTCTTTCTTTCTTTTTTTTTTTTTTAGATACAAGGTCTTGCTCTGTCACCCAGGCTGGAGTGCAGTGGTGCCATCATGGCTCACTGCAGCCTCCAACTCCTAGGCTCAAGCGATCCTCCTGCCTTAGCCTCCCAAAGTGCTGGGATTACAGGTGTGAGCCACCACACTCAGTCACACACGTTGTTATGGGTAAATGCATAAGTATCATTAACTCTGTATCACCAGGGTGTGAATGTCCCACTGGCCAGAGTATACTGAAATGAGAGCTTGTCCTCTGGTATACTTAGACCAAGGAAACCAAAACATATTGCAAAGCCTGATGCTATTGGCAGAGCATTTGTGCCGCTGGGCATCTGTCTTGCTTCAGGTTGTGCTGTATCTGTGTCTTGGAAGACGGTCTGGGCACGGGGCGGGGGTGGGGGCGGGGTGGGGGGGGACATCTCCAGGACCATGGCTCCCTTCCCTAAGTAGTGAGGGGAATGGGAGAGCCTCTTTTCCAGAGACCCATCGGTCCCCAGAACCGTCCTCATCTGCTTTCACTGCTGGCCCCTGTCCCTGAGATCCAAAGGGTGACCTGATATATTTGCCCCCATAGTACCTACCAGAGGTCAAGAGATAAAAGTGGGCTTTGCCCGTGTCTTCTGCTGGCCCAGGACAGCTTGCAGACACCAAAGCCACAGTTTGAAGAGGAGGCAGGAAGCAGGAAGAGGTCCTGGGGCAACCTGAGGATGCGGAGTTCGGGGCTTTAAGGGACGGGAAGGACGGGGGAGGAGAGAGGAAGATGAGAAATGGGGGAAGGACTGCTGGGGTGTGGGCACGGGGCGCAGAGGGCGGGAGGGGGAGTGTGGAGCGAGCAGGAGGAGGGGCCCGCGCGGTAGGGACAGCCACGCACGCGGGCGCGGCGGCGGCCCGGGGCCGGGCGGGCGCGGAGGCGGGGCGGCGCGCGGGCGGGCGGCGCTGTCAGTGCGAGGCGGCGAGCGGAATGCAGCGGCCCGAGGCCTGGCCACGTCCGCAGCCGGGGGAGGGGGCCGCGGCGGCCCAGGCTGGGGGCCCGGCGCCGCCCGCCCGAGCGGGGGAGCCCTCGGGGCTGCGGGTACGGAGCGGGCGGGCGCGGGGGTCTCGGGCGGCGGGAGCTGGGCGGGGAGGCAGCGGGGGAAGGGGAACAGCTAACTCAGAACTCGCGCGCCCGGTGGCTGCGAACTTTGTGCCACCCCCGACCAGCCCCAGGGAGGGGGTTCGTGGCCCAGGACAGGGGAGAAAAAGTTCGTCCCGGCGCCGACTGGCGAGGAGGCCTGTCCAGAGTCTGGCTGCGCGGGGCTGGAGTTCTGGGTCAGTTTGAAGCAGGGTGGGGGTGGGCTGAGATTCCGCTGGGAGGGGTGAGGAGTGGCGTGTCCGCCCCGGACTCGAGCTCCCGTCGCCGGTGGGTGATGGGCGTGCTTCCGGAGCCCACCCGGGCCAGGGGCCTGGGGCGCGCTGAGAATGCGGGTCCAGCGCCGCCCGGGCTCAGCTGGAAGGAGGAGGTTCGGCCCCGCTGTCCCCCCGGCCCAGGTTCTGTGATACACTCCGACTCGGGCTCTGGAGCAGTCAGTGCATGACAGAACTTGGGCCCGGAAGGACCTTCTGCACCCAACGGGCACAGGGCCCATCCCGGCCTGCAGTGGAACATCTGCCTGGGAGTGGAGTGGGCACTGAAGTTGGCCCATGTGGTACAGGGTTGGGTGGAAGCCAGCTGTGGACCTTTGGGACTGGGGTTTCTGGAGCCTGAGGATGTACTCCTAGGACCAGCAGATCCCACAGAGACAGGGTGTCCACTTGAGTCAGGGGCCAAACGGAGCTTCCTTCCCGATGTCAGTTGCAGGAACCCTCCCTCTACACCATCAAGGCGGTTTTCATCCTAGACAATGACGGGCGCAGGCTGCTGGCCAAGGTAACCCCCCTCCCCACCCTGAAGAAACAGTGCTACAGCCCCAAGAACCGAGGTCCACCCAGGTGACACTCTCATCTCAGGAGAGACTCCACTGTGATCTCTGTGACTCAGAGCAGCCCAGCTTAGACCCTCCGGAGGTCATTCTGTCCATCCTCCTGCTTGTCAAGCCGCTGGCCCCTGAAAGGGGGGATCTCCTCTCTTTCCACTAATGTTCCCTGATGTCTTCTCATCCCCCTTCCACTGGCCAGCATGGGAACCACAATGAACTGTGGTAGGATTGTAGCATCTAATTCAGCTATGACATGCATTATAGATTTTCTGTTTGGAGCTGAAACTTTTTTGTCTTCATGACATTCAAGTGAGCATGTTCACCACAGCAGTGGCCGGCAGGGAGACCGCTAACTTGCCTGCAGATTTAGTACTAAGTGGCAAAATCCACAGCCAGAAAATTGAAAGCTGAGCTGACTACCCTTCGCCTCTGCAGATGGCTAGAGGTGGCTCAGCAATGCCAGAGGCTCCCAGGTCTCCTCCCAGTAGGACCCATCCAAGTTACAGATTAAGAAACTGAGTCAGAGAGAGAGGCTCACCAAACCCGAACAAAAAGCATTGATTTAGTTATGGAATATGTCCCAGGAACTTTTCTTTAGATATTTAATCTTCATCATGATGCTGTCTGAAGTCAGACTTCCTTGGTGTTGAATCCCAGCTTTGGCCTCACAACTGCGACTTCCTCATGCCCCAGTTTCCTCATCTGTATGATGGGGATGATAAGTAGCTGTTGCCATGATTGTTATTGTTTAGGAAGGACTCCTGGCTTTGCCCTCTTCTCTGTAGACTCAGGTTGATGTAGTGACCTGGTGACAACCCCAATCCTTAGCACCTTGCACATCTGCTGAATGTACAAGAGCCTCCAAGAAACCAAGAGGGGACTCCAAAAGCAGGCATTAATATTCCTCTATGTTTTGGGACTTTCTTTGCTTAGACTGTGTTTATAGGGAAATAGTGAGCAGACAGGCCTAGAGGGCCACAGGGGGGAGACAGACACAGCAGCAGGGTCCTGCTTGGCCAGCACCCACTGTTCCCTGCACCCATCCAGGGAGGAGCAAGGCCCTGGGCATGGCCATGGCCCCTTCTCCTTCCCTTTATCCTAGTATTATGATGACACATTCCCCTCCATGAAGGAACAGATGGTCTTCGAGAAAAACGTCTTCAACAAGACCAGCCGGACTGAGAGTAAGTGTCTGCCTCTTCCTCTACCAGAACTCTAAAACACACACCGTCATCTTCTCCATCTGGACACATCTGTCCCTATTGGCCTTACACACCCACAGGCCATCCCCCCTTTTTCAAAGGCTCTTCTTCCTCTCCTTCGTTCGCAGCTGTTCTCCACTCTTCCACTCCCTTCCTCTAGGGAACCTCTACTCCCCATCCCTCACGACCCCTGCTCACCAGCTCACCCAGACCTCTCTCCCAGCTGGGGAGGAGGCCAGCTGTGCTGTGGTTCCCCCACCAACTTGGATCTCGTCCCAAGGTGTTGCACATGGTGGGAGCGTGGGCGGAAGGTCGACTGGTCAACACCTGGGTTTGTTGACTCCTCAGAATGCAGCAGTCCCTAGACATAGAACAGCTGGTGGGGAAAAAGACACAGAGCAGCCCAATGGTAGTGTCCCTGGTGCTGGTCTGTCCAAAGGTTCCTTCAAAAAAGAAGAAGAAAATAGAAAGAGAGGTGCAGAGCAGGAGACAGGGAGGAGGGGCCAGGGTGGGACCAGGCAGAGTGGCCAGAACTGAATTTCCCCTCCACTTCTAGGTGAGATTGCATTTTTCGGGGGCATGACCATCGTCTACAAGAGCAGCATTGACCTCTTCCTGTATGTGGTGGGCTCGTCCCATGAGAATGAGGTGAATTCAGGAGGTTGGGGCAACAAGGAGGGTCTGTCCATGGGGGAATGGCTTGGAATCTGGGGTGGAGGCTGAGATCTGGAGGCCTCACCGTTGGTACCCCTCCTTCTAGGCTCCAAGGAGTAGGGGGACGGTCACAATGGTTCTTTCTGGGGCAACACATATCCCTGATGACCCTTAAGTTCCTTGGGAACCAGAAATGAAGTCATCACCCCCTCTGTAGGGAGCCTTTGTTTCCTTCTTGAACATAACTAGAGAAGGGTACACTCAATGTCCTCCAGTGGAGCACTCCAGTGTTCCCCAGCCCAGACACAGGGAAGTTCCTGCCAAGGTCACACTGCAGTCTCCAGCCCAGGCCTGTCTGAAAAGGGAGAACTGCCCTCTGCTGGCCACACAGGTGGGCTTTGAGGGCCTCTTTTGGCCTTCTCAACTGCAAGCGCTCTCTTCTCTTCCTCCCGTATTTGCCCATCCCAGCTGATGCTCATGTCTGTTCTCACCTGCCTGTTCGAGTCTCTGAACCACATGTTAAGGTGAGTGAAGTTCTCTGCCCTCCAAGGTTGCATCCCCTAGGCCTTGATGCATCTCAGAGGTAAGGCCCTTCCTCTTGCTTTTCTCCTGAAGTCCTCACAAGACTAAGAAAGTCCAGTCCCGCCGGGCGCGGTGGCTCACGCCTGTAATCCTAGCATTCTGGGAGGCCGAGGCGGGCGGATCGCTCGAAGTCAGGAGTTCAAAACCAGCCTCAGCAAGAGCGAGACCCCGTCTCTACTAAAAAATAGAAAGAAATTAATTGGTCAACTAAAAAATATATAGAAAAAATTAGCCGGGCATGGTGGCGCATGCCTGTAGTCCCAGCTACTCAGGAGGCTGAGGCAGTAGGATTGCTTGAGCCCAGGAGTTGGAGGTTGCTGTGAGCTAAGCTGACGCCACGGCACTCTAGCCCGGGCAACAAAGTAAGACTCTGCCTCAAAAAAAAAAAAAAAAAAAAAAGAAAGTCCAGTCCCATTGAAAGTTCACTGTCAACACAATTAACCACAGCAGGGCTATAGCATGTAAGCTGCTTATGAAATGCATTA
>CAUYPO010036533.1:0-10640 GCA_963574435.1 Cheirogaleus major | reverse complement strand
ACGATACATGGACAAGGCTCTCAAACCACAGTACATGATAAATGAGTATTTCAGAAGGTATGGAGAACACCCTATTCAGACTATCAAAAGCATTCATTTGACAAGTATCTTTTATTTTTTAAAAACTTTTATTCATTTTTTTAAATTGACTAATGACAATTATATATTTATCATGTATAACATGATGTTTTGATATATACATACACTATGGAACGGCTAAATCGGACTAGCATGTGCATTACCTCACATACATATCATTTTTTTATGGTAAGAACACTTAAAATTTACTCTTAGCAATTTTCAAGTACATAATACATAGTTATTAACTATAGTCACCATGTTGTACAATAGATCTCTTGAACTTATTCCTAACTGAAATTTTGTATCCTACGACTAACATCTCCTCAATCCTCCTACCTCTGGTAACCACCATTCTACTCTCTGCTTCTACGAGTTAGACTTTTTTAGATTCCATATATAAATGAGATCATGTGGTATTGTCTTTCTGTGTCTGGTTTATTTCACGTAAAATAATGTCCTCCAGGTTGTTGCAAATGACAGGATTTCCTTCTTTTTTGAGGCTGAAGTGTATTCCATTGTGTATATATACCACATTTTCTTTATCCATTTATTCATTGATGGACACTTACATTGATAATATAGCTTGACCATTATGACTAATACTGCAATGAACATGGAATTGCAGATACTTCAACATAATGATTTCATTTCCTTTGGATATAAACCCAGGAGTGGGATTGCTGATCATACGGTAGATCTAGTTTTAATTCTTCAAGGAACCTCCATACTGTTTTCCACAATGGCTGTACTGATTTACATTTCCACCAACAGTGTACAAGGGTTCCCTTTTTTCCACATCCTCACCAACACTTGTTCTCTTTGGTTGGTTGGTCGGTTGGTTGATTTATTTATTTATTTTCATGAGACAAGGTCAAGCTCTGTGCTCAGGCTAGAGTGCAGTGGCTCACTACAACCTCCAACATCAAGTATCTCAAGCAATCCTCTTGGCTCGGCCTCCCAAGAGAGTGGCTGGGACTACAGGCGCATGCCACTACACTTGCCTAATTTTTAAAATTTTTTATAGGGACGGGGCCTCGCTGTGTTGCCCAGGCTAGTCTGGAACTTGTGGCCTCAAGTGATATTCTTGCCTCAACCTCCCAAAGTGCTGGGATTACAGGCACAAGCCACCTCTGGCCTCTTGTCTTTCTGATAGTAGTCATCCTAACAGGTGTGAAGTGGTATCTCATGTGGCTTTAATTTATATTTCTCTGATGATTCGTGATGCTGAGCATTTTATTTTATTTTTGCTTGTTTTTATTTTTATAGTCTGCTGGTTCCGAACTGCTGGCCTCAAGCAATCCTCCTGCCTCAGCCTCCTGAGTAGCAGCTGGGTGAGCATTTTTTCATATATCTAATTGGCCATTTGTATTTCTTCTTTTGAGGAATGTCTACTTAGGGCAAGTATCTTTTCAAGGAAAGTTTTCCTCTTGACGGTCTATGCAAAATAGCATGCAGTGTACAATGAATGCCTGCCTAGTTTTTATTTATTTGTTTTAATCAACTACTGTTGTTGTCTAATATCTTTTTAGTACCTAAACCATATTCCTTTTCTGAGTCCTAGTATAATTCAACCATAAAACTTTATTAACTTAGAACTCTGGGGATAAGTTACTCGGACAAATCACAAGTTGAATTATAAGAGAGTCTCTAAAAGATACAATTTTAATGCTTTCTCAAATATTTAACAAAGTGTTGTGGGGGGCAGTAATTCTGCTGAGTCTATCTAGTTGACTTCAGAATCACAAGTTTGTTAGAGTTGGCATTGACTTTGAGAAACTACCCAAGTTAATTTCTTCATTTTATAGAAATAGAAAACTCAGAAGGCTTTTAAAGTTATGTAGCTAGTAGTGGCAAAGGCAGCAACTCACAACTCATTTATGTATTAAAACATTTTATATATGTACATTAAAACATGTGCAACATAACAGTTTATCATTTTAGCTATACATATCATATGTAGCATTTCCCCTCTCATTGGTACTTTAACTTTCAAATCCTTTCTTCAATGATAAGGTTGAAAATTAAAGTTTAAATTATTGTAAATTCTAGATTATTTAACTCTGAATCAATGACTTTTTAATCATATCTTAATATGGAACTCAGATTAGGAAAATAAAAACATGCTGAGATCCCCTGAAAATCGAAAGTCAGACAATTCAGAACCAGTGATAATTCCAATTGTAGTAAGAAGAATGGGTTTACTGCTTTTTTCCACATTCATTATTAAATGGCAACCAACCTGAGCACCTTACCCACTGGAAAGAGTGAAAGATATTTAAGGCCAGAGTAGAACCAAGTCAGTTGCTTAGAAGCACCAGAACTCAAGCTGGAACAAGTGTCTTATTTTCAGGATAAATAATAGGCACTCAGTAACTATTTGATGAATGAAAGCCAGATATCTGACTCCCTGTGGGCTCCTCCTCATCTTTGTTCTGTCCTATGACTACACACTACTCCCTGACTTACCGAGCAAACCATTTTAGAAATGTGCCATTCAGCAATTTAGGAAAAACGTTATCAATGCAAACCTACCACCACCACTGAGAAAACATATTTGCCAGTGGGGAATCACTATCGTCCTCTTTGTATATAGCTAGCATGATTCTGCCCATTTAAGATCCTTGATTTCTGTCCTATGGAAGTCCTATGTTATTTCTAACACTGAGTAAAAAGACTCTGGATTTTGAGTTCTGTCCTACCATAATTCTATTCTATAAATAAGCAATGATAAAGAAAAGGAGAGGCTTGGCACAGTGAGTGGCTCATGCCTGTAATCCTAGCACTTTGGGAGGCCAAGATGGGAGGATTGCTTGAGGCCAGGAGTTCAAGACCAGACTAGGCAACATACCCCATCTAAGAAATTTTTCAAAATTAGCCAGGCATGGTGGTGCATGCCTGTAGTTCAGGAGGCTTAGGTGGGAGGATAGCTTAACCCTAGAAGTTCAAGGCTCCCCTAAGCTATGATGGCACCACTGCATTCCAGCCTGGGTGATAAAGCAAGACTCTGTCTCTAAAGAAAATTTAAAAGTAAAAAAAAAAAAAAAAGAAAAGAAAAGAAGAAAGTACCAAATGCCATATAAAATTCTTAAGTTGAACTATTATACTACAAATTTGAGACTTAAAATGTCACATTATTTAGAGCACCTTAAAGCTTAGTTTGACTGCATTTAAAAAATGTTGAACACAAAGCAACCAAGACAAAAATGCAATAAAAAGTTAAAATTCCAAACCACAAACTAAATGTATAGGAAATAAACTATGCTGTAACTTTGTGTGACTGTAGTCCAAATAATACCCTACATTTCCTCCATGCATCCCATATAATTATTGTTCCGCTAGTTCAAGCATGTGGAGCCTACTGATAAAGCTCTTTAACAACGATCAAGTAAGTACAGTGTACTTGTTTAAAAACTATAATTAAATAAGGCTGTGGCTCTGAAGTCTTACCTGCTGTGAAAAGAAGCTTGAGTTTTCTATATTTGCATATTATGAGTCTTTAAGGCTACATTTTAGCTGATTATGAAATTTCTCAAGTCCTTTAATCTCCAGGAGCAATAGAAACCTTAAAAAGTGCTATGCAGTATGATGTATTAGGAGTATGAGTTAAAGCTTTATCCAAAAATATACTCTATATGGAACTTTTAGTTTTAAAACAGCATTTGATCCTTCCTGAATGTTAATGGTTATTGTGTAAAAATGACCAAAATATGCTCTAGAAAAAAAGAATTGTTCACTCTAGCCTTAGTGAAGATGTAGATGCTCTTGGCCCTAATTTATATTACTTAAAAACTTCATGGCTTTTACATTTACCATGATTTTACTTACAAAATTTTCCAAGTTTCCATATTTAAAATAGCTCCAATTAGTACAACTCATGGGGAATTCAGAATGACCAAAACATTAAATTTATTCTACATGCAAAAAGATAACACTCTATTAACTACACTTGTAAGTGATGTAAATAATTATTATTATTACTAAAAACAACCAACATTTACTTTGTGTTTGCTATGTATCAAGTACTGGTCTAAGGGCTAGGCCACTGACATAATGCCAAAAACACAATCCAGTAAATAGACTTCTGGAGAGTGAAAGACACTAAGTGGTGCTGGTACACAGATCTTTGCCTCTTTGACTCAAGATTTTAGCATATCTATAGCATCTATTTAGGGGATCTGGTTAAATGCAGATACCTATGTCCTACCTTAGACTTCCTATATCAGCATTTTTAAGGAGTGGGGTCCAACAATCTGAATATTTAGTGAGTTCTGTCAAATAATTATGATGTCCATTTAAGTTTCAAAACCACTAACCTATAGGAACAAATGAACTGGCCATCTTCCAGTCTGTTCTTCATAATTTCCTTCCTCTGCTGAGATTCTAGCACAGATTATTTGAAAATTATAGTCAGCTTTTAGTACTTTTCACTAAGTCAGATTAGCCTTCCCTTCACTTAACTGCAGCTAGTTGAGTTTTATTCCATATCCTTTATGTATGCACAAGCACACACACACATTCCACTGGGTGAAAAGACAGAATGGAAGTGAGAGAAGTTTCTGAAGTGCTTATGCTATACGTCCTGGATTATATATAGTTTAAAAATTCAGTGGATATCTTACTATGTATCATATATAAAAGAACTCAAAAACAGCATATTCATATCTGTAGTTTGAATTACGTTTTAACTTATTTTGCCAGTGCCCACACTGAAAGAGATATGTTGCCAATTTTTATTTGGTTTTAAAAACAAAATGCTGCCAAAATAATAGCCTGCCACTTCACACATCCAAAAACAACTTCAGGTTCCCTGAGAAAGAATGTAGCCAATCACTGGAAATTCTGCCTAACAGATGATAAAGTTTATCCAGTAGGCAGGTTTGATGCTCAGACAATCACTATGAGTGAAGACGAGGATACATTAGAAAATCAAGAAACTATGCTGATTGTCAGAATAAAGCCAAAATGATTATGGTAATAAGCAGAACCTTTTTCTATCTAAAGTTTTTAATGAAGCTATTTAAATGTCTTATCAGTAAAACATTTAGAAATACTTTTATATAGCAATTGGATTAAAAATATAGTAGCATATAGGAAGGAAAACTAATTCAAGGCATACACTAAAGCAAATTTTTCCCTAATTCTATCAGAATACAATCTGTGAAAGAAAGAATACAAAAGTTAATAAAATAGGCCAGATGTGGTGGCTCACAGCTGTAATTCTAGCACTCTGGGAGGCCGAGGCAGGAGGATCGTTTGGATCAGGAGTTTGAGACCAGCGTAAGGAAGACCGAGACCCTGTTTCTACTAAAAATAGAAAGAAATTAATTGGCCAACTAAAAATATATGTAAAAAAAATTAGCCAGGCATGGTGGCTCATGCCTGTAGTCCCAGCTACTTGGGAGGCTGAGGCAGAAGGATCACTTGGGGCCAGGAGTTTGAGGCTGCTGTGAGCTAGGCTGACGCCACGGCACTCTAGCCCAGGCAGAGTGAGACTCTGTCTCAAAAAAAAAAAAAAAAAAGTTAATAAAATAGAGAAGAGTCAAAAAATGCTATTCATGACATCGATTACTGTAAGATTGTTTGGCAGTCTCTGCCAAGGCTAAACATGTATATAGCTTATGATTCACAAATCCACTCTTGAGTATAAACCCGGAAATGTATATACATGTGCATACACATAAAATGTTCATGATAGTTTCATTCAAAATAGCCCCAAACGTAAAACAACCTAATATCCATCAACAGTAGATGGATAAATGAATTGGGCATATTCATACAATGGAATATCACACAACAATGGAAAGAATTACTGTCACATGAAATAGCATAAATGAATTCACAGGCCAAATGTTGAGTGAAAGAAGACAGACACAAAAGAGAACATAACACATAATTTAAGCTGCATGAAGTTCATAAACAAGTGAAACTACTCAACGGTGATACAGGCTGGAATAGTTGTTACCCTTTGGGTGGAGGTTATTGACTGGGAGGGGTTGTAAACGATCTCTCTGGGGTGCTGGAAATGTTTTATATCTCAAGCTGGTGATGGTTACATGAATGTACACACTTGTGAAAATTCATTGAGCTGCACACTTAAGATGTCTATATTTCAATACAAATTTCAACAAAAAGTTTAAAAATAGCAAGTGTTTGTTTTTCAATAGTTAACCAAAGTTCTCTAATTTTGCCCCAGGCAAGAGAATGTTGAAGGCAGCAGCACTTAAGCAATAACACTAGCTTTAGTCCTGTACAGGGTATTTAACACCCTAATTCTGCCACATTATTATTGGTCTCATTCTATAATGTCTTTACTCTTAACCAAGCCATAACCTGAATGTGGTCACTGGCAAAAACATGATATTTAAACATTTCTAAAATTGGATCTACTCACATTTATGATGATGTTCAGAGATTCATCATTGGGAAGGAAAATACACACACTCCGGCGGTCTTGCATGACTCTGTTGTTATGGAAGTTCAGTTTGTTCATTGTGTTCTGGGCTCTCCAGTAGTCAGGGCTGGGCTCTGAGTTCTCCACGATTCCTCAGGTTCCCAGCACTCCAAAGCCAAACTCTTCTCCTCATCACATACCCTACAGGAGAAGTATGTGTTCAGCTACGTAGGTTTCATAGCTGTAAAAAAAAGCCCACAGGGAGGCTCATGAATAAAGGCTATGACATTGGTGAGGAGAGCAGAGCACAACTGCTCTTCTGAGCACAGGGACAGCATGTCTCAAAGCCAGGGCTGCCTAGTTTAATACACGAGAACTCACTGAAATTTATTCTGTGTTTGACCACTAATACTGTTTTAAAACTTTCATTCACAGGCAGGAATTAAACTCAAAGCCAATGAGAGCCTCTAACGTTCAAGGCAGTACTATGTACTACAGGGCTCATGGAAACAGAGGTCTTGCCTCTGAGAAGTTTCCAGTCTTAGGAGGGAGATAACAAAGGGTTCTGAAAACAAACAAAATGACAAAGACAGCAGCAACAAAATACTCGCTCTTTTTCTTCCATTACTATTGAGCTAAAATAAATGTGTTGGCTCTTACATTACATTTATCTTCGGCCACTGTGGTCTGGCTTCCACGTCCTTCTCTTTACCAACGTGGCTCTGCTAAAGGAAGCCCACCAGCTCTAGACCCTTAGTAGCATCCGTAGGACTCATTTAACTGATCTCTCTACGATATTTGCCATGGTTGGTAAGCCATCCTTACAATTTTCTTCTCCCTTAATTTTTATGGTGCTGTTCTCTCCTTATTGATTCTCTAACCTGATAAGGCAAACTTAACTTTTCTATTTACTATTTCACCAACCAATTAATACATAGATATAACAAGACTGGGCATATCAAATCATGTTTGTGTGTAAAAGGACTATGGGTTTTAGATACCTCTCATATCTAATTACTCCTATTAAACATATTAGTTTTATTTTTTAATTTCTTTCAGGTTTTAATGTAAACAATTGTTTGCAAGTAATAAAAATTTTATCTCCAATTTTCAATAATCACAATTTTTATTTGTTTCATGTCTCATTGCACTGGTGAGACCGTACAGAATTTTAAAGCAGTGGATATTTCCTACTTTTAATGAGTGTGTCTAGTTTCATATATTGCTAACGGAACAGTATTCAACCAAGGTATGTCAAGACTAGTTGTCTCTCAAACCATTAGTATTTATATTATTCCTTTCCAGATATATCTGTAGGATGTGAAAGTTTCCAGGAATATGGAACTGTTTCACTAGGCAGAATATACATAACCATACAGTTTTCACAGAAAAGCTATTGTCAGTACTCACATAAAGCATAAATGAGAATCTTGGCCTATTTGCTTCTTAAGGCTAAGTGTGTATCTCTCTTATCAGCAGGAAGGGAGAGAATATATTCTTAAATAGATGGCACAGTGAGTAAATATAATCTTGTAATTCTTTTTAAAGTATGAATAAAATACCAACCACAAGGGAACTAATCAAAACTAAATAAAAACAAATCATAACCTTATATGTAGTATTTTCTTATTAGGAAGGTGACCAAAAGCCTACTTAGGAGTATTCTGCTTTTTCTTCTTCTCTTTTTTTTTTTTGGAGACAGGGTCTCCCTATGTTGCCCAGGCTGGTCTCAAACTCCTGGCTTCAAGTGATCCTCCTGCCTCAGCCTCCCAAGTAGCTAGGACTATAGGCGCACGCCACCATGCTTGGCTTGCTTTTCTTAAAGAATAATTGTTCCACATTAGGTTACAGTTAGCACATCACCTCATGGAGTCATTGGCAGTCAGTGTGCCACAGTTCGCTCCAAAATGATGGTTAACCTATATGCTCTATGACCACAAACTAAATGAACCCCCAAATTCAATCACCTATCTAAAGAAATACATGCTCTTTTAGTTCAAAAGTTCCAAAGCAACAACAGTTGGAGTGTTGGCTGCATCAGAATCACCTCGGTGTTTGTAATAAATACAGAATCCTGAGCACAGTGACATACCTACTCATGCAGAATCTCCAAGAATAGGGTCAGGTATTTCTGATGTACAGCCATGTTTTGAAACCACCATTTTCCTTAACAGAGGGAAGGTACTGGGCGGAGGGTTAGATATAATACGTTGGGAAAATATCCTAAAGAATTAGGGAGAAGCAATATATATGAATGATATTACATATCACCGTAACTTAAAATAAAAAGGCTTCAACATTGTCAAAGGTATAAATTCCTAAAACAGGTCAAATTTGTGTACTCAGAACATTTTCCTGAAAAACGTTACTTGGTGATCTAGGGATAAATAAGTTTGCAAAGTACCACACCCTTCTATAAGCCTGCTCTTATAGAAAGTGTTAAAAGCTCTGAGAAATTCCACAGGCAACTTCTTAAATTTAATGTAGTATTTCTCAAACTCACTCAAACACAGAAGGTTTTTTCCCCCTCAAAGAATACCTATTAGGGTCCTATAGAATACATATTATTCTTAGGCAGACCATTTAGAAATACAGTTCTAAATGATTACTTTGTCAAATATTAATATTTCATAGCAAAATTTTTCCATATGTATTGGTATATTCTAACACTTAGGCCTCCTTTTTGCTATATAAAATTTGTTCAATAAGAAATTATAAGCTTTGATTAAATGAATCTTATTTAATTTCAAACCCTTAAATATTAATATTAATCCCAGTATAATTTTTATTGGAATCTACATTTCAAATTGAGTTAGTCCTGTAATTTGTCATCTCTAAACCAATTAAAGCAGAGTATTCCTACTGACCTACTTTGTAGAATTTAAAAAATAAACTAGGAAAAAAATCTATCTTCTAAGGTTTAGGATGTTTCCAGAGCTTCATTAAAATAACTTGAAAATTTCATTTGGGTACAATTTTTATTTATTTTATGGTGAAAATACTTTTGCAGCACAAAAGACTGCAAGAGGATTACTGAAGCAAATTTAATAAAAGCAGAGTATGTAAGAAGCAGTGCTGCTTCACTGCTGCTTTTTCTGCTTTGAGGATGGCAAACTAGAAGAGCCTGTAAAGAGAGAGAAGATTAAGTTTTTACTTTACCCAGGACAGCATTAAAGCTGATTAAAAGGTTCCACTGAAGTAGCAAAATTACCATATCTCTAATACGCACCAGTATAAAATTTAATCTTAAATTGGGCAGTCCTGGGGAAAAGAATTAGACTAAATTTATACCAATTTGAATTGGAGAAATCAGCCTCACAGCCATTAGCTACTTATCCTGTGTCCTAAGCTAAATTCTAACTCAGTCCCAAGAGGCCACACTTCTACTCTGGGGCAATCCTATTCTGTCCAATGACCTTAGGATAGATTATTTATGAAGGACAAACCATGTTGTAAAAACTTATTTTCCAGACAACAAAAACCAGCTTTAACAGTGATCAAACTCCACCCTGCCATCTTTATTAATACCCAAGATACAAACACAATATGTTAAGCTATATGATTCCCTCACTTGAATTTTAAGCCCACATTAATATAGGTCCCTTATTTCCTGGTAAGCCTCATTGGTGACAAAGTTACTTATTTTCTTTTAAGAATCAGGAAGCCACTACCCATGGACATTTAGCACTGATTTCTATTTTTTAGAAATTGTGGAAAATAAGCTTTAAAACTGGGTCACCACTGCATAAAAGCATGGAGTTTGATTGTAATGTATCGATACTAGTTCATTAGTTGTGAAAAATGTACAATTATGTAAGATGTTAGCAACAGGGGAAACCGGGTGCATGTCAGGTACACAGGAACTCTCTGTACCATCTTTGCAACTTTTCTATAAATCTAAAACAAAAAAATTTATTTTTAAAAAAAGTAGGTCACCAGAAATTTTCCACCCACCTAATATAGTATCATATTTAATGGAGGCAAAGGAGGATTCTCAATTCTAGGATTTCTCCCTAAAAACGTAAAAAGATGGTAACTTGGCAAGATTACTATAAGGCAAGCATGATTAAGTAGGCAATGTCAACAGTCAATACAGTATCTTTATTACATAACAAAAACAAGGCAAAAAATTATCCTGAAAAAAGGATTGCAGAGAGCCCTATCTTCT
>CAUYPO010036531.1:0-42227 GCA_963574435.1 Cheirogaleus major | reverse complement strand
CCAGGAGAGCAGCTTTCTGTTTCATTTTCTTGTCATTTTCCATCTGGGCGGTCTGGTTTCGATTAGCATAGACCTTCTGGGCCACATCCAGCAGCTGCGTGATGTTCATTCCTTCTGAGTGCCTCTCGTCTGCTTGGGGAGTTGAAATCCCAATCCGGGTTGGTCTCGGGTGCTGCTCTCTGTGCCCACTGCTCCAGGTCCAAGGTCCCTGCTGGAGCCTGGTCCTGGAGCCACATCCGGGTCCCAGCTATAATCCGGCGTCGTTCTTCTGTGTTAAAAAGGGTCAAAAGGAGCTGGTGGCAGTCGTCCCAAGAGGGATGGTGGGTCTGGAAGATGGATTCCAGGAGGTCAACGAGGGCCTGAGGTTTTTCGGAGCATGGTGGGGTGTGGTGCTCCCAGTTCAGCAGGTCAGTGGTGGAGAAGGGCTGGTAGTACAGGACTGGCTGACCTGGCTGAATGGACCCATCATCTGTAACCTGCATCGGACCTTGCACCTCATGCAGGGGCATCTGGAGAGCTGAAGTTGGGGCCTGAGCTGATCGTAGCTGGCAGGTGATGGGAGTGTCAGCACCCAGTTGGTCTGGAACTGGCAGCGGGGAGACTGATGGTGGCGGGGTGTCTAGTGGATTCGGGGACACTTCAGGATGTGTCATGGTAGGGTTTAGGGCAGTAGTGGTGCATCCTCTTCAGGAGCTTCCTGATAGATGGGTTTGGACAGTTTGGAGTCTTTGGTCCTTTGCGCCACAAAAATCCCACTTTGTTCCTTATTAGCACAGAACTGGACCCAAGGGGGCATGGTCTGAGCAATCTCTAGCCATGAATCTATGTAAGGGAATTGGTTGGGGTGGCTGGGAGTCCCAGTCACGATTCTCCAAATTGCTTGCACTGTGGGGAGGACTGAGGTTCCTGTAGCGGGTCAGTTGACCCTGAATGTGGGCCATTCGTGTTCACAGAGGGCCCTAAGTCTACTGGGACTCAGTATGATGCCGTAATCTCCCACAAAACCCTTCTTAAAGTTCTTTAACATGCATTTAAGAACTATAGGCTTAGATTCTACACAACCCATCCTAGATCCTTGAACGGTGTCACAACTTAACAGACAAAGGGGGAGTTTCTCTCAGGTGTCTGCCTGGCTGCGTCCCTCTCAGGAACTTAGGCGCGTCTTGGCTAAGGTGTACCCGTATAAAGCCCGGGCCTGGTCACTCCTTTTAAGGAAGTGAATCACCATTATGCCGTATGACGTTGCCACAGAACCGCAGGTGAGGACCCACTCAGGTTCTGTAGCCATAGCCGTGGGACCACAGTCACTCTTCACTCACTCACTCGGACAGGCAGAAGTTACACATTCCCACCCTGGGAATTCCCTGCACTCAGGAGGTGATCAAGCTCCTCTTCCATCGTCTGACGGGCCTGACTCTGACAGGTCCCGGGACCTTACCTGGTCTGATGCCTCCAGACCTGATTTGACTTGTCTTTCCCTCCAGCATGTCCAGGTGAGTTCGGGACCCCGCGGCCCATGGGAGCTCCCCAGGAGTGAAGATATTCCACAAAATAGCGATTGGCACTGGTTCGCTTCTGTCACTGAGGTCCCGCCGGTCGCTGTGCCCATCCCGAACCTGTGGCTTCAAGGGTCCAGCACAGTTGGTTTTCGCAGTCAGGGAACCAAAATGTTACAGCTAGTCTTACAGTGGGTGGTCCTGAGGACAAACCAAACAGCACACGGAGAGTCAGAGAATCAAAGTTTATTTTGCCTGCGGGCTCAGAGGGGCCTCACCACCAAATTCTGAGCCTCATCTACCTGATCTTTCCCACTTTTATTAAGTTGGGGTGGTCCAAGGGGTGGGGTACCAGGTGTAAGTTAGTTGATGTTTCAGGTAATAGGTTTAGTGTTATGCTGATGTACCAAGCAATAGGGTAGTTGATGCACCAGGCAATAGATTTAGTGTTATGCTGATGACAGGTAGCAGGTTAGTATTATGCTGATGTGAGTCTTCCTTGAGTGGTGGGGGTCTCCAGTGGCTGATGCGCCAAGTAATAGATGGGGGTTTCCCTTATCAAAGTCAACGACTCATCGTAGTAAGTAATCCCTGTGAGAATTATGATGGATGAATGAATAACTCACACATCACTTACTGGCTGCTTTAGGGGCCCTGGCAAGGGTTTGGAGCAGAGTGTGAGAGCCGCGCTTGCACCAGGCCCCGCCTTTGACTCAGCTTCTCCAACTCTGCAAATGCAAACACCCATCACTCAAAGCCAGTTGTCTCACAGGCTCATGCCCCTCACCCATTCTGTCCATCAGCAAGTCCTTGTGGCCTCCCAAATAAGCCTCCCATGGGTACAATGAGCACTCTCTGGGTGATGGACACACTCATAACCCTGACTCAGCAGTACAAAAGTGATCCATACAACCAAAAACATTTGTACTCCCTAATGTTAATATTTTGGGGGGGAAGGGAAGCAAGTGGCCTGGAGTCACTTCCTGCTCCTGTCTAAAGTTTCTGTGAAGTGGAAATTCATCTGCTCATGCTAGCTCTGGCCAATGAAGAACAGCCTGAGGGGAGGAGCCACTCTCTGGGGCAGGTGCTCACTTCCTGGAGACTGCCGCCATTCCTTAGAGTTTGCCAGGCTGGCCAGAGGGAGGCAGGTGAGAAGAGGTGGGCCATGCCTGGGAGGGTACAGGTGGGAGGACAGACAGGGTGGAGGGCTCTGGGTGAGAGTGGCTGGATGGGGAGGAAGGAACGGGGTGCGGGGAGGAGATTAGGGGGCAGAGCTGGCCTTGGAAGGACAGGGTGGGAGAGAGTGTGGATGCTCCAGACACTGCTCCTGTCTGGAACTGGGACGCCAGCTCTCAGGTGCTGGGTGGTTGAGGGCTACTCTAGCACTAAGAACTTTCGTCTCTGCATCCCTCAACCTAGAATGAGCTGTCCCCATGCCATGAAGACCTTTGTTCTGGTCCTGTTGGTGGCCCTGCTGTGTGCAGAGAGAGGTGAGCTGGGTGGCACTGGAGAGAGTTCTAGGAAATTTGCATTTCTGGTGTTTTCCCGCTGTCCCCATGGTGTGCTGGGATTGGTGTTTTGTGGGTGGGTGTGCTCAGATGTCCTGCATGCTGAAGAGGGTTGGCTGTGGGCTGCTATGTTAGTCGGTGCCTGAGATGGCTGGTGTGCTCATCTGGTGCCTGCTCAGTGCTCGTGACCATGTGCGCTGGCTGTGCCTTTGTTTGAGGATGCTCAGGGTGCTGGGTGGGGGTATGTATTTGGAATTGGGCACTGCCAGCCAGTGCATCTCCATCAAGGGGGTTGAGTTTTAGGGTTGCCAGGCTATGTTTTGTAGGCAGGTGTGTGGGTCTGCCGCACCAGCCACAGGCACAGGCAGCAGGTGCTGGCCAGGGATTTGCTGTGATAGTGGGTGTGCTTATGAGTGCAGGTGCTCACCAGGGATCTTCTCACATGTTCTGGCACCTGCTGTGGTCACCCGCTGGGATGGTCTGTGTGCTGGGACCAGAGGTCACCTCCCTGGGGCCTCACCTGACCATGCCCTCTCCTCCAGCCCAGGGTCTGCGCTGCTACCAATGCACGCCGTTTGTTCCTGGGAACTCCTGCCCGGTGATCACGTGCACCTACACAGATGGGGTCTGTGTCTCCCAGGAAGTGACCACAATTGTGGGTGAGTGCCTGGAGTGAGGTCCTTCTTGGAGGAATCTCTGCATTGTAGGCCAAGGTCCCCCTTCAACCCTCCCAGTGCTCTCGGGGCTGGTGTGCGGCTCCTGAGGGGAGAGCAGGGTGGGGTGGGCACTGGTGGCAGGGCCCGTGCAGGCGGGGAGTGGGAGAGCGGCAGGGCTGAGGGGCCTGGGCTCCAGGGTGCTGTGGGTCTGCAGAGGCAGATGGGCCTCCAGGTTCAAGAGCATGTGGCCCCCTCATTAGGGAAGCCATCCCTCCCCCTCCCAGCACCCAACAGCAGGGCCCTTGCCTCCTTCTGGCAGACTCGCACCCCCACTGCGGCTGCCTGGGCCCCCAAACGGCCACTGCCCCTCATCCTCAGCCCATGCTGGGGCTCTCACCTGCTCAATGAGGGAGGGAGGCGGACCATGAGCATTTAGTGAGTTGTGCATGTGATGGGAGGAGCCAGGAGACAGTAGCTTCAAGCTAAGGGAATGACTCTGGAGTGGTGGAGTATTAGCGGGGCCATGGGAGGAGGAAGGAGGGCTGCCCCGGAACTTTGTGTCCATGCCATGCCTTCAGCGAGATGAGGCCTGTCCCGGAGCCTGGTGGCCTGGACAACTGCCCTCACAGCCTGCTCACTTCCCCAAGCGGGGGGCCAGGGCAGGGCTGCCTAAGTAAAGAGCTCCGCCACAGGGGCCTGCTGCCCTTCTTCCTGGTTCTCTGGGTGACCTCGGGCCTTCACTGCCCTCCTCAGCCTCAGTGTCCTTGTGGTCAAAGGACTCGGGTGGCCTTGGTCCTGACATCTCTGGTTTTTGGAGTCTTGTGCTGGCCGTAGCCTTTGAGGTACTGCGATGCCCTGCAGCAGGGCTCTGGGGACTGGGGGGCTGCGGTGCTCACCTGCCCCTCTCTTGCAGAGTCTCAGGAAGTGAAACTAGAGAACAAGTTCTGCCTTCCCATCTGCCCGAAGGAAGACCACGAAATTCCGCAATTACTCCCAAACATCACGATGAGCTACAAGATATCTTGCTGCAAGGAAGACCTCTGTAATGCGGGGGTCCTGGTGGCGGGCAGCACCTGTGCCCTGTTTGTGGGAGTCCTGCTCAGCCTGGGGTCAGTCCTCTGGGCCCTGCTGTGAGGGCCTTCCTGGTCCTCTTCCCTCACGGCCCCTCTTGTGTCCCAGGCCATAGCAGGCTCCTTAGTCTGAGACCGCTTTAGCACGTAGTTACAAGGATTCAGGGCTGAATTTCAGCTACGAGCTTAGGGGAAGGAAGTGGTCAGGGCAGAGGTGGGGCCTTCCCTGTCAGGGGACCCTGGCCCAGGCTTGTTCCTAGTGTGCAGACTTAACAATCCCTGCGTGGACTAGCCTGTCCTCTGGCCCGGGGCCTCCAACCTGCATTTGCTGCAATGCGGCTGCATTTAATCCTCCTGGCCTCAGAGCCAGGGACCCTGTGGCTGATCCTGGGGCCACAGGAAAACCACAGGCCACAGCAGGAGTCCAAGTCTCCGACCTACGCTGCTACTCACTCACCAAGGAGCCACAGCCCTACCTCTGTCCAAGCAAGGAAGGAACCCGGTCTCTGGGGGCCCTGCAGGCCTCCCACACATGGCCCCTCTCAAAGTCAATAAACACTTCTCTGCTCACTCACTCAGCACTTTCTTTCTGTTTCTGCTAGTCCCGAGGGCCACCCACCGCGCTCTCTGACCTCAGCTGTCAGCAAAATACCAGTCAGCACCCTAGTCCCAGGGAATGTTCCTGGGGCTCAAGTGTCCAGCCAGCAACTGGGGCCCCGCACAGTCCCTGGTTCTTAGCTCTCCTGGCAGAATTCTCGCCATATGGCTCCAGGGGACATCTGAGTAGGGACACCACAGAGCCACTAGGATGGTTACAGGGGAGGCAGAGTGGCTGTGGCCATCAGCTGTCCTGACGGCTGTGCCCCGGTTGGGCTTCTCTGATGTTTCCTGCATCAGCCGGAAGGGGTCCTTCAGAAACTCCAGACAGAAAGTTCCCCCAAATCTTCCAAGAGCACCCACCTGTGCTAGGAGGGGTCCAAGTGGAGCTAGAGATGGGAGAGTGCCAGTTGCCGGGGGCACTTTCAGTGGTGGTGGCCCCTGCTCTGCTGGCCTCATCACATCCTGGGTAGACGACTGTCCCCGCCTGGGGTCAGGCCTGGCCCTGCCACACCATGAGCAACCAGCCTGTGACCAGGTCCTGGCCTTCGCATGCTGGCCAGCCGTGCCAGACGTCTTGGTCCAAGATGTCTTCGTCCCTCTTACTTGCCACAGTGTGACAGGCATGGCTCTGTCTTCCTGGACTTGGTGTGCTGAGCAGAGTAGCTGGAGCAAGATGCCCTGCTAAATTTGAATTTCAGATAAATAATAACTTTTAGTATAAAAGTATATCCCAAGTATCAGTAGAAATATTTACTTGCTGTTTATCTGAGATTCACATTTAACTGGGAATCTGGTATTTCCATTCGCTCTGTCTGGAAACCCATGAGTAGATCATGTCAAGTGCCACCACGGATAGCCCCAAATCCGTGTGGCTGGTGCGGAGTCACAGGGGTGTGGGCGGCTGTGCCTGGGAGCCCCGTTGGCCTCTGAAGGGAGGCACTTGGGTTTGCCCCATGGCCCGTCCTGTCCTGGCACCACTTGCCACTTGCTGTGCTTTTGCCTGAGCCTCGAGTCCCTGCACCCTCCTCTGGGCAGCTGCTGGCCTTGCTGCCTCCAGGGGAGCAAAGACCCAGGGGCCTGGCTGAGAGGCTGGGTGGGACATGGAGCTCAAGCCAAGAGGAGGGTCTCTGGAGCTTTCTTCCCCACAAGGCCCTCCCTGCTACTTTAATCTTATCTGGCTTCTGGGAAACAAACCCAACTGCTTTTCCCTCATCTCCATAGCTTTTCCTCCCACACCCTGAGGGACTTCCCACCCTGCCTGTCCCCCAAACACCTCAGATCCCAAGGGAGGAGATATGGGAAACTTTGGGGAAATGTCTCATGTTTCTGGTAAAACATCAGGTATTTCAGCAAGTGATGCTGGGGAGGTGGGCTCCAGCCACTGCCCCTCCCAGGCCCATAGTGACCTCTTTGCTGGGACAAGGCAGCGCCTGGCACAGGCCTGCAAGGCTGGGTGTCCCCCACATTCCCTCCCACCCCCACCTCCCTGATGCTGGAATGTCCCAGGCACTGTCTGCACAGGCTGATTTCTCTTCCTTCCAAGATACCCACATAATTGTAAGGCTGGTGGCGGGCCCCCCTCCCCTCCCTAGATTAAAAAAGAAAAGGCACACGAGAACAGACCCACCAAGGACAAAACTGCCAGGCCCTGCTGAGAGGAACCACACCCAGATGTCCACCCGAATAAGAACGTTTGGGCTACTGGATTCCACAAATACCTCCAGCCCCTCCTATTTCTCAATGACCACTCAACAGTCACAATGGAAAATCCCCAGCTCTTCCGCCAAGAGTCCCTAGCCAGGCCCAAAGGGTATAAAAGGCCTTAGCCCCTTCAAATGGTCGCGACTTCTGGGGCCCCCCTCTCTTGGGGCCCCAGAACCTCGTCCAGGAATGTATAATAAAGCCACGTGGTTTGGCCCCTACTCTTTCTCTCTGTCTGTCTTTTCTTTTCGCCACCGCCGAAAAACCTCACAATAATCAATTCCTCACGTGCTTTCCTGGTTTTGTTCACATGCCCCCTGTCCAGGGCCCCGCCTGACCACCCCACTGAGAAGTGCAGCCTCTCGCCCACTGTGCCCAGAGGCCGGCTCAGCCCACTTTCTCCCCAGCACTCCTGTTTTCCATGTAAGCCACTCATTCCATTCTGGTCATTCCTACTCCGTCTCCTTGAGCTATGACGAAAGTTTTATTATGGCAGAGAAATTCCTTTTTTCCTCTCATGCAGTAGTCTGAGTACCTAGCATGCTGCCTGCCATAAACCTTGAGTGAATGACGGGTGGATGGGTGGGGTGCCACCCCAGGAACTGCTTGTTTCCTAAGATAACAATCTTGGGTTGCACTTACTGGGACAAAAGGTAGGAATATTTTTCTGACTTCTTGACACACCTTGCCAAATTACTTTCCAGACTTTACCAACTTCAATTCTCAACCCTATGTTTGAAGGAAACTCTTTAATCTCACACTCACTAGCACTGTGCATTTTAATTATAAAAAGTCTTTGAGAATTGGGTGGATAGCATGGATGGCGGCCTCCCATGTGCTTGCGGGCGGGATAGGACGAGGGAGCCTTCACACTGGCAGGCCTGTGTCCCCTGCAGCTAACCTCATACCACAGCCAACTTCCCCTTCATAGTTGCCATCTCTTGTTCTTCCCTGCCATTTATAACCTGTCTGTACAGAGCAGAATAAGGCCTGCGACCAAGGGCCGATTCAAGATCAAAACCAAGGCCAAGATCAAATCCAGGGCTTAGACGAACCAGGTTGACACAAGGCCAAATGCCAAGATAAAGACCAGGACCAACCAAGGCCTAAGCCAGCACCAACCAGGCTTGACTACCGGCTCTGACAGGCACTAAGGGCCAGGCCAGACCGAGGGAGGGCAGGATGTGGCTGTGCTTGGGTGGATGTATGTGGCGGTGGGATGATCCTTAGCCTTACTGCTGGGCTCCTGGCCCGTGGTCTCTGGATGTTTTAGCCCAGTGACCAGTCAGTGGATGATGCCCCTGTGCACCAGTGAGTCCCGTGGTCTCTTCATGTGTGACCTTGTAAAGGCTGGTTGGCCTCTGGGGACTCTGGGGGCTGGCAGAGCCCCCAGGCCTTCTGGGTATAGCGGGGGCTGGGAGAGCTTTTGTTTTGGGGACACATGAGGTCTGCAGGTTCAGCAACTGAGCAGGCAACAGGGCCCAGTCTAGTTCACAGATGAAATAGCAAACAGAACGACGGGAACTATAACTAGAAAAAGTTACCTTTTCTACTTATAGTTATAGTCCACAGACACCCTGACCCTCCCCTGGCCACTGCCCCTGCCCCACCCTGGCTTCGTGGAGGTGATGGTGGCAGTGAATGGGGCCAAATGTCTGCTGTGGCTGTTCCTGGCTCTGCTGAGTGCTGGATGCTTTGCTTCCTACTGCAGGTCTTAGTCTCCTGTGTGGAAACAGCCACCAGTGTAACAGAGGGAATGGCCTGAAGAAATGGCAAAAATATTTCCTGTCTCTTTAAAACACCAGCCACTCCTTTTTGAGAATTAAAACCTGCATCCCAGCCTCAGACCAGGGGTTGGGAGGGGCAGGGTAAGTTTTTTGTTATTTGAGCAATAGGAGATGGCTCAGCCTCCACCTGGTAAAGGGAGTTCCTGAGTGGAGGTCACAGGATTGTCTTCAGAGGAGATGGGATGGTCAGAGTCACCAACTGTGGTTAGTAATTCCCTGAAGCTGAGAACACATCCTTTAAAAGCTCTGTATTTCTGCTTGTTATGAGGACGGTGCCATCTCAGACAGGAGTCTCCATTCTGCTCCTTTGCTGGCAAAGTAATAAAATGTCTCTTTCCTTCCTCCCAAACCACTTGTCCTCATTATTCTGATTTGGCCTTGTGGACAAGTGTTGAGCTTTCGGTGACAGATTTGGTTTCCCTGGTTTGGGCCATTGGCTTCCCAGTAGAATGGCACCCTGTGACTGCTGGAAGAGGCAGGGAGCAGCTCCAGGACATGCCATGCATGAAAGAAAGGGATTCCTACCACGTGCCGGGGTGTGATTAGCTCCAAGGAGGCCCATGTCTTTCTGCCCAAATGGACGCAGCTCCAACCAACCTGAACTGATTTGAGGCTCTGATCTACCCTGTGCCAGAGGCTGGCAGCCGGTTGGGGAAACTGTCCAGTGTAGGGGTCCGGCCTGGGGCAACTAACATCCACCACAGCCATTTTGATGCCCAGGTAGGGTAGGAAAAATGCCTGACGGATGCACGTGCTCACAACTGTGTATCATGCCCAGTAGAATTCCTATCTGCCTTTGGTGTTTGCCTAGAGCAGGAGCAGGGGACTTAAGAAACAAAATTCCTTTTTATTCACATGCCACTGCCAGCGCCGTGTGGGCCATCTGTGGCCACTGTGAAGGCAGGCTCAAGGAATCGGGGATGCCCCCGTGCTTTCTGTGCTTCCCCTGGCCTGTGCAGGTGGAAAATGAGGCCTGTGTGTGATCTTGGGAGAGCCGTAGCCTGTTGTTGTGCGGGAGCAGGGCGGACAGCCTGATGCCAGCCTGCCGAGAGCCGCTGCCGCTGTGAGGGCCAGGGTAGGTCACGGCTGACACTCTTCAGTCATGCGCCCCCTAAATTGGAACTCGGGATAGGAATGGTCTCTTCCTCTAAGACCAGACAGAAAACTCAATTTGGCCAGGAGATGTTTTGTAATCAGAAGGGGACAAATTATGTACAGTTAGTGTGAATTTGTAAAAAGGGCATTAAAAATAACATTGCCCAGAAGTCACGAAGGCCTCCAGACAGTAAGAAGCCCCCAGGAGAGAAAAAGCTTTTTTATGTCCAGGACTCAGATGGCAAAGGAGGGGGCCAAAGCCCCTTCCTCCAACTATCCCCACAGGAGCCCTGGCAAAGATTGACAGTGGGGATTCAGTGGGTGCCCACCTGCATGGACAGAGCCCACAGCCACAGCCCCAACCCCCGCACCAGTATTGCTTGGCTGGTACACCTCCATACACACACCTGAACACATATCCACACAGGTACACCTCCATACACAAACTTGAACACACATCTACACAGGTACACCCCCATACACACACCTGAACACATATCCACACAGGTACATGTCCATACACATACCTGAACACACATCTATACAGGTACACCCCCATACACACACCTGAACACATATCCACACAGGTACACCGCCATACACACACCTGAACACACATCCACACAGGTACATGCCCATATACACACCTGAACACACATCCACACAGGTACACCCCCATACACACATCCACACAGGTACACCCCCATACACACACCTGAACTCACATCTATCTACACAGGTACACCCCCATACACACACCTGAACACATATCCACACAGGTACACCCCCATACACACACCTGAACACACATCCACACAGGTACATACCATAGACACACCTGAACACACATCCCACACAGGTATACCCCTATACACACACCTGAACACACACCCACACAGGTACACCCCCATATACACACCTGAACTCACATCTATCTACACGGGTATACACCCATGCACACACCTGAACACATATCCACACACAGATGCACCCCCATACACACACCTGAACACACATCTACACAGGTACACCCCCATACACACACCTGAACACATATCCACACAGGTACACCCCCATACACACACCTGAACACACATCTACACAGGTACACCCCCATACACACACCTGAACACATATCCACACAGATACACTCCCATACACACACCTGAACACACATCTACATAGGTACACCTCTATACACACACCTGAACACACATCCCACACAGGTACACCCCCATGCACACATTGAACACACATCCACACATAGGTACACCCCCATACACACACTGAACACACATCCACACACAGGTATACCCCCATACACACACTGAACACACATCCACACACAGGTACACCCCCATACACATCTGCACATGTGCATCGACACCTTGTGTGTCTCATGTGGAACTTTTTATGTTAATATTATATATTTAAATGTATTGATCTAATACTTAAAAATATTTCATCTGATTTAATACATAAAGAGATTTTTTTTCTATATTTCTTCTTAAAATTTTTTAAGTGTTAAATTACAAATTTTCCATCGTGGACACCCCACTGTCCCAGCTCTGTCTGAGCATTGTGATCCGAACTGGGCTGCTTCCTTGAGACCCTCCAACAGTTCTCTCCCACCAGGCCGCCTCCAATGACCAGGCTGGTTTTGAAGACACTTTTATCTTTTCATTTTGAAATCAGTTCACACTTACAAAGAAGTTGCAAAAATAACAGAGTCCTGATATTCCTCTGACCAGCTTCTCCAAATGCTGACATCTTGCATAACTACGTGATCAACATCAAAATGCAGAAATTGGCCTTGACACTGGATTCCTCATGGATTGCTCCAGCTGCCTTGCCCATGCCCCTGCCCCTGGCCCTGGCACCTGTCCCTGGCCCCAGCCTAAGTCCCAGCCACCATCACCCCTTCTGATTGCTCCTCCACCTTTCCCTGCCTTCCTGACCTGGACTCATCTTCTAGGGTTTCAAGCCCATCTTGTTTTAAGACTCTCAAGTTAGTCATCATTATCAGTACTCTTGACAGTTGTGGCTCCCTCAGGTTTACTCCCCTGTTTGTGAATTGGAAATGACCCCTGGGCCCTGCACACAAGGAAGTCCCGATCAACCCTCCGAGGCCCAGCTGCTGGTCACACTCCATACAGAGTCCTGCCGGCATGCAGGGCGTTAGGGGGTGCAGTATGCACAGTGTGTGAGTGTAAGGTTTGTGCTCATGAATGACGCGTCAGTGTGTCGACCCAAATAAATGACTGAGGCAAAAATCTCAATCAACGGAGGTTAATTAAGCCAAGATGTTGAGGACCAGCTCAGGACCAACATCAACCACAGACAAGCAGACAAGCCATGGCTGTTTTTCCAAAGCGGAGGCGGGACCTTTAGTCAGCGTTGTAAAGGCAGCAGGAAGAAGGAAAGGGCAGGGGAGAAGGGCTGATGAGGTGGTGGTTACATTCTTGTGAGGCCCAAGAAATCCACATTTTATCTAAAACAAGGGAGGAGGAAGCATCAGTTATGCAGATGTCTCTGGGCAGGTGGAAGAATGTGTGACTCTGTCTTGTCTCCAGTTCTGTTACCTGTAAGATCAACTTGTAATTCATTCTTAGTGTGGAATCAAACAGGCTTTAGTTTTAGGTGTCAGACAAAGGTACAATTTGCATGTCCTTGCTTATGGGTGGTCGGCAGGGAATTTCCTTAATGAATGATGTGTGGGGCCTGCTCTTCACAGTGCCTGAGGCTTCTACCTTCTCTTCTGCACAGAGAGTTGGCGGGTGGCCCTGAGACTTTGAATTTCTTTTTACAAATGCAAGTGTCTGTGTGACTGTGTGTATGTGGGAAGGGGTGCCCATGTGATGTGGTGGGTGAACAACAGTGTACATGTGGTATGCACAGTGTTTGTGAGTGCGATGCATGTGTGTGTACTCGGGCTGGTGTGTGTGTGTACGGGGTGTGTGTGTGTGTGTGTGCATGCTGTGGTGGTTGTGTGTGTGTATGCTGTGGCTGGTGTGTGCATGCATGCTCTGGTGGGGTGTGTGTGTGTGTGTGTGTGCGTGCTGTGGGTGAAGTGTGTGTGTGTTGTGTGTGTGTGCGTGCTGTGGGTAGGGTGTGAGTGTGTGCGTGTGGGGTGTGTGTGTGTGTGTGTGTACTGTATGTAGTGTGGGGGAGGAGAGGGGCCCAGAAAGGGTCATTTGGCCCAGCAGAGCTGGCACAGGCTCAGGCTGGGTGTGGCTCTAGCAGCCTTCAGTTTCCTTTTCCTGGAATTGCACCTTAGCGCCTCCCCCACCAGCCGCCCCCTCCTAGGGCCTGGAGCCCTGCCATGGCAGTGGAGGGAAAGCAAATGTCCTGTCCCCGCCCATCCAGAGGGCCAAGATGGGGTGGTGGGGGGGGCCCTGAGGCAGGTGGTGATGGGACTGGGGCCCAGTGGACAGGGAGGGGTATCTGCAGCCCCACTCAGAAGTCCAGTGTCTGGGCAGAAGGTCTCCCACCCCTTCCCTCGAGGTGTTACGGGGGAAAGCCCTTCCTGTGGGCCTGGGGAGGCCACTGGTTGCATAGCAGGGAGAGTCTTCCTTGCAAAGAGGAAATTGAAATCAAAATCTCTGTCCAGAAGGGAGAGCCAATTCCTGGAAAACAATGCAGAACTCAGCCCCAAGGTCATCTGGGGACTTGGCCCATCCCAGCCACTCCCAGCCCCTTTCCTCAGTGGGTCCTAGTCCCAGGATCCCTCCCACATGGGCAGCTCCAGGAGGTTGGAAGTGGCGATGGGGGCTGGGGGTAAGGGCAGGCAGGATAGGCAAAGACCCCCAGGACCCAGGGACCCTCCATCTAGAGGTGGCAGGAGGCCAGAGGACCATCCTTCCCCAACAAAGTGGGCTCCAAGCCCAGCCAAAGGCTGTTAAGGAGTAACACGTGGAAGACGGCTCAGGGAAGGAGGCAGCAGGTCAGGCAGTGAGAATCATGTGTGCCAGGTCCCAAGACAGTTCGAAGGAGCAGGACCCCCAGGAATCAAAACTAGTGCTTTGCTCATGTGAGCTACAATAAAACTTTAAGCCCCCCAGCAGACTGAATGGACTCCCTCTTGGCCAAGGGGACACCAGAAATACCCTAAAGCTGAGCTGCTGGCCATGAGTAGGGAGGTCAGACAGACCCTTCTTGCCACCTCCCTTCTTGGAGATGTCCTTTTTGGCTCATTAACAGGCCTAGGGTCATGCGAGACAAAGCTTAAACCACACCCGCAGGCCATCATGATTTGCTTAACAGATCACTTGAGTTTGCCAAATGCCAAATGTCAAGTGGCTTATCTATGATTAACAGACTTCCTTATCTTAAGTTACAACCAAACCTTTAGACAAAGTTTCCTTTCTTTAACTAATTACACATTAAAGAATCTTTAAACCCACTTATAACTTTTTTTTTTTTTGAGAGAGAGAGAGTCTCACTCTGTTGCCCGGGTTAGAGTGCCGTGGCATCAGCCTACCTCATGGCAACCTCAAACTCCTGGGCTCAAGCAATCGTCCTGCCTCAGCCTCCTGAGTAGTTGGGACTAAGGGATGTGCCCCCATGCCCAGCTAATATATATATTAGTTGTACAGCTAATTTCTTCCTATTTTTTTAGTAGAGATGGGGTCTCACTTTTGCTCAGGCTGGTCTCGAACTCCTGAGCTCAAATGATCCGCTCACCTTGGTCTCCCAGAGTGCTAGGATTACAGGCGTGAGCCACCACGCCCAGCTCCCACTTACAACTTTTAACACCCCCTCCTTTGAGATGCCCTGCCTTTTGGGGTCAATGTACACCCTCCACATATTGACTTAGGACCTTATGTGTAACTCCTGTCTCCACGAATGTATAAAACAAACTTTAACCCAGCTACCACAGACACATTGTCTCAGGACCGCTGGAGGGCCTGTGCTCTGGGCCAGCCACACATATTCGCTCAAAATAAATTATTTTACAGAGTTTGGGTTTTTTCCCATTAACACTCATACTTGGGCTCTTTGTTCTGTTCCATTCAACTATGTGTCTATTCTTATGCTAGTACCATGCTATTTTGGTTACTATAGTTTTATAGTAAAGCTTGAAGTCTGGTAGACTGATGCCTCACAGTTTGTTCTTTCTGCTTAAGATTGCTTTGGCTATACGAGGTCTTCTCTGGTTCCATACAAAGCATAGAATTATTTTTTCTAGATCTGTAAGGAATAATGATGGTATTTTGATAGGGGTTGCATTAATTCTATAGATTACTTTAGGTGGTATGGACATTTTAAACAATATTGATTCTTCCGATCCATGAGCATGGTAGGGTTTTCCATCTGTTTCCATCTTCTACAATTTCTTTTATCAGTGTCTCGTATCAAAGATGCAACAACTTTCACAATAGCATCAAAGAAAATTAAATATTTAGGAATATATTTTAATGAAGGAGGAGAATTCTTCTTATCCAAACCCAGAAATCAAATAGATTTGAATGGTGAGGGATACTTCTTGTTTCTAATGAAATAGTATGAAACTCTTTTGTAACCTGCTTTTTTCTGCCTGTTACATTATTAATATTTCTCTATCATTAAATATTTGTATAGGCAGGGTGCATTGGCTCATGCCTGTAATCCCAGCACTTTGGGAGCCGAGGCTGGAGGATTGCTTGAGTCCAGGTATTTGAGACCAGCCTGGGCAACATAGTGAGACCCTATCTCTACAAAAAATAAAAAGCTTAGCTGGGTGTGGTGATGCACATCTATAATCCCAGCCACTCGGGAGGCTGAGGTAGGAGAACCGCTTGATGCCTAGGAGTTCAGGGTTACAGTGAGCTATGATCACACCATTGCACTCCAGCCTTGGCGACAATGAGACCCTGTTTCTCATAACTTCGTTTAAAAATGCTTGTCTAATATTAATGCTTGTCTAAAGTATATTTAAGATCTATTAAATATATGTTAAAATGTAGTTAACTGGCTCACTATTATTGGCTATTTCAGTTTATTCTAGTATTAATAATTGTGTTGCTATAAAAATCCTGAAAACTAAAGTTTTGCCTTTTATGATCTGCCTTAGAATAAATTTTCCATGTCAATTTGAAACTAGTTGTTATTTCTCTGATGTTTTTCTACCAGGTATGCAGTCACATGTTCAGGAGGCTTGGCATGATTCAAGTGATTGTGCAAATTAGTACATTTTGCTATTTCCTTATTGCATGATACTTTGTACTCTAGAATACAGATTTATTCCTAGAAAATGCACTGCGAGGGTGACACTCATTTCTTGTTAGCAGAGCACATGGCTTAAGAAAGACTTTATGGTTTGGTGTCTGGCAGGCTTAATAAAAGCCCTAGTTCCAGCTTTTTTACTTGCTGGGTGATCTTAGGCAAGTTATTTAAAATTTTATATTTTAATTTTCTCATCTGTACAAGAGGGATAAAATAATACCTATGTTACATTTTTGTAAGGATTAAATGAAATAAAGTATAAAGATAGCTGTCTTTGTTTTTATTGGTATTATTTACGTCATTGCCATTCATAGCCTTATTTATTAAAGCTCTTTCATTTTCAGAACTAGTATGTATTTTGTATATGTACAAATGTACATATGTAGTATGTATTTTTGAGACCTCAGTCTCTTCTTTTACCTCAACCTCAAGTTTTAACTTTACTAATTCCATTATTTTAAAATAGATTTTAAAAATATTCGTTTATAAGTGAGAAATTTGTTTTTTATGTTACACACAAACACCAACTATTCAACTTACTATAAGCTGATTTTGAGCTGTTATGGTATTCACATTCTTTTCTTGCCTTTCCCTTTGTTTTATTTTCTAAGTCATGCTTTCCTAATTTTTCTGTCCTCATTTACTGTATTCTCTAATTTGTTTACAAACCATATCATTAAAAGTACAAATTTTTAACCATAAGGAATAGTTCATCTCAGATCCCTATTAAAGCTAAAAAAGCATGAAGGCCAGAGAAGTAACTTTGCCAAGATTTCAGTCAGTGGCGGAACTGGAACTGGAACCTAGTTCTTTTGATTTCTAATTTAAGTGCTTTTCCCACAATATCAAGATGTATTTTAGAAATATGTCTTTATATCAGATATATACAAATGTATCAGACTTAGTATTTACTTTTTGATTTACTCTGACTTTTTTATTTTCTTCCTTTAAAATTTAAAGGAAAATTTATAGGCAAGTTGGATCATTAAAAAGATCATCCCCACTCATAAATTTGATTTTAGCAACAGACATTTAGATTTGTCTCAGACATCTTTGTGGGATTGAATTAAAAAATTATTCTAACCCATTAAAATTACCCACTTACAAAATTTTAAACATTTGTTACTATTATTGAGATGATAAATATGGTAAACATTGAACGTTAGTATTGTGAAAAACTAGCATGTTGGTGTTGTAGGTCATTTAAATTTTATTTATCTTTTTATTATTTGAAATAATTCATTAGCCAATTGCCTTAAATTCTATATGATCCAATTCTAATTTTTAACATTTGCTTTAACATTTTAATATAATCTATTCTAAATTATAAAAGGTTATCTAGTGTGTGCATAGTCCCAGTGCCTTTTGTTTTTTTTTCACCATTCTACCTTTGGCCATTTCATTCATTAGCCCTTAATGAAGGAATAGGGCAGGACGTAGAGTTGGTGAAACTCAAAATTGTTAGTTTTTCTAATTGTTACCTTCAGTAATAAAATATTCTTTGAAAGTAGTCAAAACCTATTGAAATAGAAATGCATGTTTAGTTTCCTCTTTGGATTTTGGTTTTCCATAATCAAGTGTTTATGGGAAAATAGCTATAATCCTATTGAAATTCAGTGATATACCAGAAGACCAGGTAGGGGCCTTTCGAGAGAGAGAGAGAGAGAGAGAGAGAGAGAGAGAGAGAGAGAGAGAGAGAGAGAGAGAGAAAGAGAAAGAGAAAGAAAGAATACTCCAGCTGTGTCCAGGAAGAGGCTTGCCTTGGTGGTAAACAGCCGAGTCATTCAGGGTAGGAAATTCTAAGAAGAGCCAGCCTTGGAAGGGAGAGTTCTATCTCAGAATATGATGTATATTCTGGGTTGGCAAATTACTTGAACAGACATTCTGAGATAAGAGCACTGTTTTGGTCAGTGATAGCATTTTCTAGATATTTTTTGACTCTTCTTTCTTCTTTAACTCCTATATCAACATTAACTAAAATATGTCAACCATAATTTGTCCAAATCTGTCCTTACTGTTCCTTATCTGGTGCTCATTTCTAATTACTGTGGTCCACACTATTTCTTCCTGGTCTTCTCTTCCCCTCCCTTCTCTGAACTGTTTTTTATGCAATAATGTACAATGTAACACTTAATTCCTTGGTTTAATAGAGGATCAGGTTATATCAGAGATTTCTGGGATTTCTTCTTTATATCTCAGTTCTTGCTAGCTCTGTGGTAGGTGTTCCCTAAAAGTGTATTGAATCAGTAATCAAGGAATAACAGCTGCAAAGGTAGTGAAGAATCTTTAAAACCAAAATGGATATTTGCTTTTGGGGGTATAGTGTTTAAAACTTGGAAGACTTTCTGAGAGAGTGAGGGCAACTATTTTTTATGCAGCAGAAATTTAGGATGAGAGATTGTGGAAGACAGCTGGCCACCAGTCATTCTAAAGTGCAAAATGTACGTTCTTGGTGTCAAGTTTTATCTTCATTTAAGACACTTGAATTTTGGTCTGGGAGCTGGAAAATGGTCTTTCCCATATCCACCCATGCGTAGGTAGGTAGGTCTTTGGGAAAGAGGGATGAGGAGGAGGAGTGAGGACCAATGGAAGAAGATAGGTAAAAGTATCTGATTATTAGTATCTAAAGAGAGAAAAGAAAAATAACCAGTAATTGTGGTTGTAGAATCATAGCAAAGTCTGGTTTGAACAGCATTCTCGACTAATGCAGTGATTTAACTGATGAGTGACAGAGTGGTAGCGTTTACCTTGTAGTTGTATTTGGCCATACCTTTCCCATTCTTTCTCCTGAGGAAATGCCCAAACGTGTAGATTCTAGTGACAGCAAGGCTGTTAAATAATCTGGGATATGAATGTGGTTTTGTTTTATACTCCAGCAGCTATAAAATCAGTAAAGAAAACTCTGGATTCTTTTTTTCCCTAAGGAAAATTGAATGGCTTCTTTACATTTCTTGTTTGGTGTAACTCTGAATTAAAATTTTAATTTAGGGATTATTTAATTCCTATCCTTTATCTTCATTAAGAATCTAGAAGCTTTTTATAACTGTAAAAAAAGTTGCAATTCTCTTGAGCTTCTGCCAATAGCTTACAGTGATGCCAAAATTTATGTGTGGGAAAGTTGATTTCAATGAGGGTAATTTAGCTGCAGTTTAGTCTAAGAAACTAGTGTTTTGCTGCCAAGCAATTACTTGTACATTTCTAAAAAATGACTTATGCTTCTTACCAATGCTTTCTTTCATCATAGACTAGTTACTTAAATAAGTTATTGTCACTAGTGGTATATGCCCTATAAAGGAAACTATATTCTTGTTTAATTTGGTTAACCTCAGCCTTTTTTGAAATATGTGACTTGGGTACTTCCATTAAATGTTGCCTTTTGTTTAAATAAAATCCATAGGAATTAAATCAGCAACTAGAAAAAAAAAAAGAAATGGAAGAACGTGAAAAAAGAAAGATAATTGCTGAAGAAAAGCATAAGGAATGGGTTCAGAAAAAGAATGAGCAGGTAAGGAGAGGAAAAAGAAATGCACAAACATATTGACATCTCTTTTGCAAAGTCCTCCTATTACCCCTCATTACCTAGGTATTTAAAAATATTTCTCTTAGATTCTTTCTCCTCTGGCTTTTTTTTCCCCTACTTTTGTGGACATTTATCAAGTCTCTGTCTTCTGCCCTTTGCCCTCTACTTTTCTTTTCCCTCATGTGGCTTCCACTGGTATCTGCCTGCAGGCAGTTGCCAAGTCTGTATTTTTAGACCTGACCTTCTGAAGCCTAGTGGTGGGCACCTCCAAGTCTGCAAATCCAAAACAACCCATTTTTGCCATTTCTCCTTCACAGAACCATTCTCTTAACTCCTTATTTCTGTTTTTATTAGTAGTTCTGCTATCTTCTCTGTCACCTAGGCATTATCAGAATTCTTCTGATGTTCTTGATCATCCTCTCCTTTTCTTTACAATGAGTATTTCCCCTGTTTGTGATCTCTTCCCAAGTGGTCTAATTACATCTTTCAGCTTATTTACTGTTTACTTCCCCATACTGGAATGTAAGCTCCATAAGGGCAAAAATATTTGCTGAATGAATGAATCCATCCTCTATGTCTCTGCCAGACTAGTCTCGCTGAAGAAATCTAAATGTCATTCCCCAATTCAAAAAATATTTTTCGTGGTTCCCCACTGTTTTCTGAATAAGGTTTTAACAGCTCAACCTGGCTAGTTAAAGACTTCCATTTCAGGCATGTCTCCCACCTGTAGTTTCCTTTATGCCATGCTATTGCTTCTTACTGGGTTTCTTTTGGGAGCACACATGGGGTAATCATGGTCCATCTTCTTGGAGTATTAGTTTTCCTGAAAATTTTTGAGAGGAAAAATGTTATGTTTTTATATTAAAACAAGCACAGATATGTAATGGGAGTAAAACATAAATTTTGTATTATTTTTAAGATAAAAATGGGTTTTCATAGAAATCTTGAGCTTTGGGCTATGCTTCCCAGCCCCCAGGAATATGTGTTCATGAGAAAGTTTGAGAATATTTCCTTTCTTACTATTTCTCACTTCCTTATTTTTATATATGATATTTCATTAACATGGAATCTCATCACATCCTCCACCCTACCTTTCATCATTCAACTCAAATCATTTCCTTCATGAAGTATTCGCTGATCACATGCTAGAGATCCTTGTTCAATTTATATCAGTTTTATGACACTTTATCATATACTGCCTTTATTTATATTTTATATATGCATATTATGTGTATTATGTTGCATTATATATGAAGTTTCATTTCCATTATAATTTTAAAATCCATAAGAACTAATTATTTTTTATATTTTTATCCGTTACAAGATCTAGTGTAAGGCTTTGCATATAGTAAGCATTTGTTAATTAAATGAATAAATGAATGTTTTTCCTTTAAATTTTAATATATTCTGATATTGAATCACATATTAGAAATTTTTAAAATACTTATTTTATTATCAATTTGTCTTCTGTTGTGTTTTTATGTATTTAGATAGTACTGCTTTTATTATTGTAATCTAAGTTTATAAATTTAAACACATGTTTAAATTGTAGGACAGAGTTGTAAATATTTAATTCTAATTTTTTGTCTTTATTGTTGAGACTAATGCCCAGTAGTGTTAATAAGTGTACCAAGTAAATAATTTCAGTAAATTGAAGATGACTTAACTTTCTTTATCCAGGAATTATAAGAAGGAAATTAGTTAAGGGTGTGTGTATGTTATAACCATAAATGTATTTGTTCCTTACTTTAGAAATCAATTATTTTGGTTATTTTTAAGTTTTCTTCATCTCATAATATAATAAGAAAGAGTTCTTTGTGAATAAATGCCAAAATAAAAATAAGTCTGTGTAACCATTGTAAAACTTTGATTAATACTTTTTTGAAATTTAGAACTATAAAACAAAATTGTCTTACATGTATAGAATAGTTTGCTCTCTCCTCTAAAAACCTGTCTTATCTTCTAACTCCATTAAGCTAATTTTTCCATGCCAGTCAAACATAGTTGTTGTTTGTCTAAGAATGTAAGAGACTGCTGAGAGATGATATATTCACTGTTTTAATTAGTGGCCGTAGACCTAATCCAATTATTTGAGAAAAAAATTCTTTTGTGGAGAAGTGGCTTGCCCTGATGTAAATCACCAATTATGGAAGGCAGGAGTCCGTAAGGTTGAGAATAGTTCAAAAACAAACCCTGAGAAGTTAAATTTACCTGTTCTGCAGAACATTTGTGCATGTTAAGGAATAATTGATTACTCTGATTTTTTTTTTTTCCTTTAAAAACTATCAGATTACTTATTTCAGCCTTAGTTACATTTACCTCTGTTTGTGAAGACTGCTCTCCTGGTTCTTCTCTTCCTGTCTGGCATCTAGCTTTTTTCTCCTCTGTTTACATTTCATGGTGTGTGGTCCTCCCCTGCCTCCAGCTTCATTCACATTTTAGCTATATCTATGGCTGCTATTTTCTCTAAGTCATTTTCACTGTGTTCTATCAAAAAATCAGACAAAAAGAATTTATGTATCCATTAGCGAAGCTAGTTTCTTGTAATATGACTGTAAATTGTAAAATGCCTTTAAAATAAATGGCTTATCTCCACTGGTACTCTTATATTTGTGTTGCCATACTGATTTATTTTCTAGATTTGTTTTTACAGTGTTTTATTACATATTTTATAAAAGGGCCTTTATTTATAGTGTTTTAAAATTATTTAAAAATAAAATTATTTAATTCTTGGCATACAGCTGATTTTTTGTGTAAAAAATTAATTCAGATCAAAAAGGTGTATATTTGATAACACTGTTACCAGTGCATCATTTCTGCTTTCAACAAATGTTTACTCAGCATTTACTATGTGCCAGGCACTATTGGATGAACCCAAATAGAAATTCAGAAACTTTAAGTAGCCATTTGTTTTGTTAGTTTCCTTTAGTTGTGAGAAACAAAGGTTTTCTCAGGGCACTATCTTAAAATAAAGGAAGATTTATTGTTGTGCTCTGTGTGGTGTGGAACTAGCATGCCAGAAAATCTGAGGCCACTTAGTGGCTGACTTCTCCCTCAGTAGTAGTGACTATTCTGAGCCACTGCTCTGTTCTCCTTTTGCTAGCTGAAGGCATTCTATTCTCTCATCTTTAGTTTAAATCCTACAGAGAGTCTGTCTGATTTTTTAAAATTAATTTCAGTGAGCTATAATTTGCATACAACAAAATACATCTATTTTTAAGTTTGATGACTTTGGCAAACTTAGATACTCATGTTGCCGACCAACACCACAGTCAAGCTATGGAACCTTTCCCTCACTCCAGAAAGTTCCCTTGTGTCCCTTTTTATTCACCCCCACTTGCTGCCCCTAAACATCCCAAGCTCCAAGGAAACCACTAATCTACTTTCTTTACCTATAGATTAGAGTTGCCTTTTCTAGAATTTTATATAAATGGAATGATAGAATGTATACTCTTTGGTGTTCATCTTCTTTTCTTTTTAAATTTATCCTGATATTTCATGCATTATTGATTCCCTTTTATTGCTGAGTAGTATTCTGTGGAATACCACAAATTGTTTGTTTATTCACTAGTTGATGGACAATTAGGTTGTTTTCAGTTTGGGGGTATTATGAATAAAATTCTATGACCACTCATTTACAAGTCTTTTTGTGGACATTTGTTTTCATTTCTCTTAGGTAAATGCCTAGGTAGGAACTAAATTGCTAGCTATGTATAATATAGCTATATTATGTGTTTAACTTTATAAGAAATTGCCAAACTTTTTTCTAAAGTACTTGTGCCATTTGACATTCCCATTACTATTGTTGAAAGTTCCAAATGCTTCACGTCTTTGCCAAACCTGATATTGTTAGGTTTTTATTGGTTTTTTTTTTTTTTCATTTTAAGGCCTTCTAGTGAATAGGGAGTGGTATGCCATTGTTGTTTTAATTTTCATTTCCCAGAGATCTAATGATGTTTAGCATCTTTTCTAAGCTTATACTAGTCTTCTAGGACTGCCATAACAAAATACCAGACTGGGTGGTTTAAACAACTGAAATTTATTTCCTCACAGTTCTGGAGACTAGAAATCAAGATGAAGGTGTCTGTTTGGTTTCTCCTGAGGCCTCCTCCTTGGCTTGCAGATGGCTGTCTTTTGGTATTCTCACAGGACTTTTACTCTGTGCATACACATCCCTGGTGTTTCTTCCTCTTATAAGGACATTAGTCCTATTAGAGTGGGACCCTCCCCATGATGACCTCATTTAAATTCCACTACCTCTTTAAAGATCTTATTTCCAAATATAGTCACATTGGGGATTAGGGCTTCAACATAGGAATTTGTGGGGGGAGGGAAACAGTTTAGTCTATAACACTTAATTGACCACTTATCCACCTCTTATGTTGTTGGCTTGTTTTGTTTATGTTGGTTTAAGTTTTTTGCCCATTTTTTTGGAGGGGTTGTATGACTTATTAAGATGTAAGAATTCCTTATATATTTGGGCTAAAATTGTCAGATATATGTATTGCAAATATTTCCTCCCATTTAATTTTTCTTAATTTTTCTTAAATTTTTATGAAGTTCCATATTTCATTTTTTAAAATAGTTTGTACATTTTGAGTCCTGTTTAAGAAACATTTTCCCACCCCCAAGGGCGTAAAAATATTCTCTGTTGTTTTCTTCTAGAAGTTTTATAACTTTAGCTTTGCCTGTATGTTTATTTTGAGTTAATTTTGAAATACAATATGCATTGAGAGTCAAGGTTCGCTTGTTTGCATATGGACTTCCAGTTGTCCCAACACTAATTTTATTTTTTTGAGATGAGGTCTTGATACATTGTCCAAGCTGGTCTCAAACTTCTGAGTTCAAGCTATCCTTTCACCTCAGCCTCCTGAATAGCTGGGATTATAGGCACGCCACTGCGCCCGCCTCCCAACACTGTTGAAAATATAATTCCCTATTAAATTACCTTGGCATCTTTGTTTAAAATCAATTAAACATACATGTGTGGGTCTATTTCTGGACTCTGTTCTGTTCTATTGATTCCTATCCTATGCCAGTACCACATTAACTTGTTGCTATCGTTTTATAGTTCTTGAATTTATAGTTCTTGAAATCAGATAGTATAAATCCTCCAACTTTTTTATTCTGTTTCAAACTTATTTTAGTTACTCTGTATCTTTTCATATATAATTTAGAATCAGCTTATCAATTTCCATAATAATGCCTGCTCTAACATTGCTTGGCCTTGTTGGGATTGTGTTAAATGTAAATACATAGATCATTTTGGAGAAAATTGCTATCTTAATATCAAATTTTAAATCTATAAACATAGTTTTTCTTTTAATTTATATTTTGTTTAATTTCTCTCGGTGATGTTTTTTAGTTTTCAAAATACAGCAGTATTATACATCTTTTGTTAAGTATATTTCTAACTATTTCATGGTTTTGGTGATGAGGGCAGTTATCTTGCCTTGTTTCTGATATTATTTTGTAATTTCCATGCCTGGTTTTGATATGGAATAATGCTAGGCTCTTAAAATGAACTTGGATGTGTTCCTATTTTCTCTATTTTTTAAAATAATTTATGTAGGATTTGATATTTTTAAAATATGCCACAGTATTATTTCTTTCTTTTTCTTTTTTTTTTCTTTGAGACAGAAAATATTCACTAACTGGCCCTTTACAGAAACAAATTATTGATCCTTGACAAAGACTCAGTATTTTTTCCTTCTTATTCAATAGATAATTTACCAACACAGCTAAATGCTTAATAACTCATGACATTGCTAGTCGTCTTTATCAAAGGTTTAGAAACTAATCTGAAAGGCATAAAAAGTATATGCAATACAAATGCCGTATATGTCACCCTTCTTGAGGCAAAAAATGTTAGCCAAGAAAATAAATTCTTTCCTTGAAAGTATCTTGTAGAATACTTTAATATAAGCATTCAGTTAACACCCAACTAACAAACATCAGGTACATACAATATATGTACAGTGCTGTGCAGGAAAGGCAGGTCTTAAAAATCAAAGCTCAAGTAATTATCCAAGCTGCTATCCAAGTTCCTTCTTGCTGGGCAGCCAGTAGCTGTGAAATGGAATCCTTTCATGCTAAGAACTCAATAGCCATTGGAACAATACTGGATTTTAACTACTTCATACTGTCAGAAAATCTACAAATTGAAAAGGATCTTGGAGCATATCTCACTCAATCTCTGTGTGATTCATGACTCTCTTCCACGACTTCATCAACAAGGCATCATCTAGTTCTTACAATATTTTCAATTATACCAGCTAATATTCATTGAGTGCTAACTATACTTTTTTACTATTCTACACACTTTATATGTATGTACTGTCAATTAATTCTTAGAATCACAAAATGAGGTAGATACTATTACTGTCCCATTTTACAAAGAGAAAACTAAGGCACATAAAGGGTAAGTAATTTGCCTAAGGTCATAGAGATGGTGAGTGGCAGGTCACTACAGATCATACATCAAAATGGGAGAATGATAAAAACAATTCTATTCCAATAAATTCTACATTTTAAATGAAATGTCAAAATTCCTTAAAATGTCACTTCCCAAAACTAATTCAAGAAGAAATAGTATCTGAATAGCTGTCCACTTGTAAAAACAATTCAAACTTTAAAATTTTGCCATAAAAAAACTCCAGCCTCTTATAGCTTCACTGGTAGATTCTATCACACATTTAAGGATATTTCATCCATAAACAATAAATACGTAAACAAATGAGTATGGCCACATTCCCATAAAACTTTATTTACAAATACAGGGTGGTTGGTGGTCCACATTATACCTGCAGGCCTTAGTTTGCCACCCTGTAGTTTATATAAGAATTATATAGCCAGAGATTTGCCTGAATATGCTCTTATATATAGTATTTGATGAGCTTTATTCATTTGTCCTCTGTCACTCACTTATGGTGAAGATTTATACAAGTATTCATATTGGCAAACAGTCCAGGAAATACATATGTATGTGGCTCCTATTCTAGCATAAGGGTAAATATCCATTGAAAAATACTAAGATTCAGGAAAGTCTAACAGATAGATTATAATTTTAATCGCTAATATATTCAACAAATCTTTATCCAGCACCTGCTCTTTACTCAGCTCTATCCCAGGCTCTCAGTATATGTTGGTGAGCAAGATCTTTGTCACTGCCCTCATGAAACTTACAGCCCAACAGGTAGACTGACATTGAACAGTTGATTGCAGATGTGTTATATATTTTCATAAACCACATTATGAAAACCACTATATTATCTATTTTAAGAAATAACTGAAGTTTACAAAATTACTGTATATAACAGTCCTTCCTTAGATGAAGATAACTATAGGTGTTCCAATTAAAATTCCTTTACTTTTTCTAAGAAAAGAAAAGAAAGAAAACAAAAAATTAATAAAGAAATGGAGGAAAAAGCAGCAAAGGAACTGGAGAAAGAACATTTGCAAGAGAAAGCAAAAGAAAAATATCAAGAATGGTTAAAGAAAAAAAATGCTGAAGAATGTGAGAAGAAGAAGAAAGAAAAGGTATTTATATTAAAATGATCATTTAGAATACATGGCTTTGGTGTTCATATGTGCCAACTATATTTTTAAAAAGTATCTAATAGAAAATTCACACTGCTTTAGCATAAAATAAATAAATGAAGCTATTCTATTATGCTGTGTTTAAGCTTCAAAAATGAATGTGTGTTTGTGGTTTTCTTAGGTTGAGAAATATTAATCAGCCTGTCAGTACTTTTTCAGTCAGATTCAAAACTTGTTATTCCTTTTAAATATTTTTCGATACACTTTTACGGAAAGTCTTATTACCATATTATTAATTACTATTCTTTTAAGATAGCAATTTGCTTTTTTCTTTGTGAGTTTGATGTCTTATTATTCTTCAGAGGTAGACACCTTAATATCACATCTCTAATCATGTTCTTGCACTCATATTACAAAAATATGATTCAGCATATGGCCCATAAGCTATTGGGATGGGAAGCTACTGGGAAAAAAATTCAGTAGGATTTGAATGGAATGTTTAGTTACAGAATATCCCTGGAAATTCTTTGGTCATGTCATTTTAAGGAAAAAGAAAAACAACGGCAAGCTGAATTACAGGAGAAAAAGGAAATAGCAGAAAAAAAGTTTAAGGAATGGTTGGAAAATGCAAAAAATAAACCTCGTCCAGCTGCAAAGAGCTATGGTTATGCCAATGGAAAACTTACAGGTTGGTTTTTATGTTATGTGGCTTAGATAAATATGGTTTGCAAAAGCAAATATTATACATTTTGTTTCCTTTTGACAGAAATAGCAATTGGTAAAAATCATTTATCTTTTAAATTACTATTTTCTGGAAGATTATATTATAACATACTCTGTTCCTATGGAGATACTACAAATTTATTGTCATTCCCCATAAATCAGATATATGTATTTCTTAAAAGCAGTAGTTGTAGAACGGCAAACTTATGCTTTAAAGTAAGGATTTCTAACATTAAGAAATAAGTAAAGTTCTCTTACATTTCTTGGATGATAAAGCCTTAATCAGGATATATTTAAGGGGTTATTTTGCCTCGCCTCCTTCCAACCCTCTCTAAGGCAGAGCTTCCCATGTCTTTAGCACATTACTTCTGCAGGGTGGAATACTAGACAGCACATCAACCAGACAAAAAAACCACGTGGCCTTTAGGCTTGGTCTGATTATAAATGGCAATGCATGTTTTTCTTTGTGCTTCATGTTGGAAGGTCATACCTTGCTGACAGCTGCCTTCACTTGTTTAAGTGATTTATTATTAAAAAAAACTCCCATTCTGTTTTGTTCACACAACAGAACATATCCCAGACTTTGTTTTGACCATCTTGGTGAAGTGCGTGTTGACATATCTATGCAAAGTGGGTTGCCACTGTCTGAAAGACACATTCCTGCTGTCAGGATTAGTCCTCTCTCTTATGTCACAAAGGTCATCTGTTCCAGCTAGTGAGCGTGGCCTGCTTTTTTTGTTTCTTGTTTGAAAAAACAATAATAAGCAGTGGTTTTAACCTAATGATTGGGTAGTGAAGTTAAAACTGTAGGTGGAAATACACATATTGACTAGAAGTTAATTGCTAAAATAATAGGTTGTTTTATTAATTTTTTCATTTTTAATGAGTTTAATTCTAACAAACAGCATATTTGTGTGTAAATGCTGTTCTTCTCTTAAGTCTCTATTCTTCATGCTTATATCATTTTTATAATTAATGAAATAAAGGAATTTTTGTGCCTCTAGTAACAGAAGGATTTGGAGATGATTTGCGAACGTTCTTCCTTTGCATGGTTATTAGACGTCAGGCATCACAGTTCTTTAAACACTTCAAATGTGTCAGTAGAACAATGCTCTATAATTAGCAATCAAAATTACAGTGATATTATGAAATCTTATTAATTTGAGTGACAGTGACTCAGGATTTTTGTGATTCTAAGCAAGAATCTTGATTCACTTTAACTACATATGAAACATTTTTTTCTGTAAACTTTGAAAGGGAGAAGCTAGGACACAATCAGTAATTTCTTAGACTGGGTTAAGAAAATGAAGGTTTTGTTCAATTTAAGAGTTCTAAAATTAATCTCTTAGTAAAATTTTTCTAAGAGTTTATATAGTTTTTAATATTAACATTATTTGGATTCTTAGAATTATCATTTATGTTTTAATTTTTACTGTAATATTTACAGTAAGTGTTTGGAAAGTGTTTTTTCTTTGAAAATATTCAAGAGTTCAAGTTTTAAATGAGTCATATTGGTTTATCAGTGATATTTTTCCATTTGACATTTTATCATTTTTCTAGGAATTTTAAAATAAGTGGTTTCTTTGATCTCAAGAAGTTTTTTTCATATTTTGTTCTGATTTTTCAATAATTTTAGGTTTTTACAGTGGAAATTCCTATCCAGAACCAGCCTTTTATAATCCAATTCCATGGAAACCAGTTCATATGCCCCCTTCCAAAGAAGCTAAGGAACTATCAGGAAAAAAGAGTAAAAGACCTGTGATAAGTCAGCCACACAAATCATCATCTCTGGTAATTCATAAAGCCAGAAGCAATCTTTGCCTTGGAACTCTGTGTAAAATACAAAGATAGCATATGTGGGAAATAGCATGTTTTTATTTGGAGCTGTTTAATTTTTAAATCAGAAATTATTTTTTATTGCTCAATCAGTGACTCAATATTCAATGTGATTATTGATAGGTACTAATTTTTGCATTTGTTTATGGAGTCCTTAGAGTTAACTGAGGAAGATATTTTCTACATTTTGGGTTTTTTTAACCTTTCAAAGTTAATCTTGACATATTGTTTTGCAGAATAAGTGACTGAATTTGTAACAATTGTGTTTGTAGTTAACTTGTATTAAAACTATACTGTAATATCAATAAAACCAATGATTTTTCCTGTGTTCTTTCATACTCTGTTATTAGTTTATCTTTATGAACTTAAAAAGATTAAGATTAATTTGTTCAAATAAGCATTTCTAAACTGCATGCTTGAGATAACTCCTAGAAGAATCTTAAATGGGTTAGAATCCTAGAGTTATCAAAAACAGTCCCTGTTGATGGCTTTTGTTATATTTTTTCCTGTATAGGTATTTTAAAATTACCTAACTGGAGGCGTGTTTTGCAATAAAGAAACGAGGGTTGAGATTTTTAAAGGAAAATTTAAAAACATTGTTTTGTACTCTAGATCTTACGAAGTAATCTTGACACACTAATATGTTTTCTTCACTTCATAAAAATACTTCTACATTAATTGTAATTAGTTGCTAGTTTTGAAATTAGGATTATCAGTGCATTATATTTTAATATTAAAAATGTTAAATGATAGGTGATATTTTATTGAGATGGAAATTACAGGTCTTATTAATAAATACATTTTAATGATAGTAGTTCATATGATTACCAAAATAGTATTTAGCACTTTTTGTTAAAAGTCTTTTTAAAGTCTATATCTTATTTAGGGGATGGTCAAGAAATGAAAATTTATTGTGGCAATATAAAAATCAGTGAGTTCATTTAAAAGTGATTTCCATTTAGGATATATTCTTGTTGCTGTTAGATGAGATGAGTCATGTGCCAAGTTTCTGGTGATGTGTAGTGGTGTTTGTCAATACAAAGAAATGACAGAATCTTTCAAAGGTATTCATGTCATCAGAAATCCAGGAGAATTAACTCTAAGCAGAGAACAGGTTATTAGGAATCAGTAGGGTTTATTGGGTCAATATATGGCTGAGGTTTAGAAGCCTGCCCATACTCAGAACCTCTCAGATACAGTCAAACTTCCAGGTGGTCAGTCTACTTAAGGAAATTCCCCTATATAGAGAGAAGGAAGAATTTGCCAGGGTAGCAATAATCCTGCATATAAAAAACATATATGTGTGTACATGTGCCTGAATTCCTCAAGGTTTTAGATATAGTTGCTATATCTAATAAACCTTTAATTTCACAGAGTAGATTAACTTATAGCTGTAACTATAACCCTAATAAGACTTTTCAGTCATTCAAGTATTAATATTATATAGTAATATTATATATATTGAGAGTTCAGTAGTATGAGTTTTATTCTAATTATAATAGGAAGCCTCTGGAATATGTTAAGCAGAGAATTGTTAAGATCTGGTTACTTTGCAATTACTCTGGTTGCTGCGAGGAAATTGGCCTGTTGGGGTCAAAGAGTGGAACCAGGGAGACTCATTGGGAGGATTTTGCAGTACCTAGCAAAGAAATCATGATAGCTTATATGTATCTCATACTCAGGGGAGAGCCAGGATTGGAGATATAAATTTTTTTTTAAATTTCAGAATATTACGGGCATACAAATTATTTAATTACATGTTTTGCTTTTGTGCAGTTTGAGTAAAAGTTATAAGTGTACCCATCACCACAGTAGTTGCATTGTACCCATTAGGTGTAAATTTACCCATCCCTTCCTCCCCCCTCCCATCTACTTGGTTTCCGTTGAGTTTTACTACCATATATGCACATGGGTGTCGATCGATTATTTTTTTTAAGGCAGGGTCTCACTCTGTAGTCCAGGTTAGAGTATAGTGGTATCATCATAGCTCACTGCAGCCTCAAACTCCTGGGCTCAAGTGATCTTCCTACCTTAGCCTCCCAAGTGGCTGAGACTATAGGTATGCACCACCATGCCTGGCTAATTTTTTAATTTTTTGTAGAGACTGCGTCTCACTATGTTGCCCAGGCTGGTCTTGAACTCCTGGCCTCAAGTAATCCTCTGCCTCAACCTCGCAAAGTGCTGGGATTACAGGTGTGAGCCACCACGCCCAACCCTGGAGATATAAATGCGAATCACATTAGCACATACATAGTATTAAAAAGCATGGAACTTGATTAAGTTTCCTAGGAAAGGTTTGGATAGTAAAAGAGAAGACTAAATATTCTAATATTTAGATATTAAGCATCCAGCAAGAATCCTAAAAAAACAGCAACCAGTGAAGTAGAAGGAAGCCCAACAGAGTATGATGTCACAGAAGTCATGAGTACAATTGAATCGTGAACTCTGTCCAGTGCTGCTTGAGAGACAAGAAAAGGAAAGAGCCTTCATTGTTGGGTTTCATAAGATGAAGGAAAGTCATACTTGACCACAATAGCAAACAAATGTTGAATTTCTATATGCCTGGTATTTTTATGCTTTTATATGTGTTAAGTATTTTAATTCTCATGACAATCCTAAGAGATGGTTACTTTTATTATCTTCATTTTATAGTTGAGGAAATTGAGGCACAGAGAGGTTATGTTGCTTTTATACCTAGTAAATCACAGAATATGGATTAGAATCCATGAGGGTAAAGGCCAAGTTTACCATCTTTTTTGCCTCCTACCCTGGTGAGGGAGGACTACTTTCTGTGAGATTTCTTTGATATTTTCTAATTCTTTCTTTCTTTGAGACAGAGTCTCTGTCACCCTGGCTAAAATGCACTGGCATCATCATGGCTCACTGCAACCTCAGACTCCTGGGCTCAAGTGTTCCTTCAGCCTCAGCCTCCCCAGTAGCTGGGACTACAGGCATGTGCTACCATGCCCAGCTAATTTTTTCTATTTTTAGTAGAGATGGGGTCTTGCTCTTGCTCAGACTAGTCTTGAACTTCTGACCTCATGAGATCCTCCTGCCTTGGCCTCCCAGAGTGCTTGGATTACAAGTGTGAGCCACTGCACCTGACCAATTATTTTCTAATTCTTGAATAATTCTTTTATGGGTACCTTATTTTAAATCCCAAGCATTATTTTCTTTTTATTCTTTTTCCATAGCATGCTATACTTATTTTATGGATGTAATATGTTTTCTCATCTGTAAGGACATTAACTGCATTTTTTTTCTTTTTCTTTATTGGCTCTATTTTCTTCCAGATGCCTTTTTCTCTTCATTTTCTATTTTTCTGAGATTTCATTAGAGGTTTCCCTCAAATGTTTGTTAATCCCTGTCTGATATTTATATTTGTAATATGAATTATGTCTGTTCCTATTGAAAAGTAAGGCATTAAAAGGCTGAATAGAAGCTATGTGGGCACAGATAAGGCTTGTTGATGGTGGATTTTCTGTTGTTGTGGGCAGACTTCCAAATATGTGGAAGTCTTTCCCCCTTAGGCTGTTCAATTTCTCAGAGAAGGATCTTCTAATCTTCCGGGGAGGTATAAGCCTACCTGCCAGCATTTCTGAGTAGGATCTGAGAAGGTAGTTCTCTACATCATAGTTCATTATGTCATAAACTGTCACTTTTCCTGTGTTTCAGTCTGGCTAGTTGGTGCTCTCATTGGTACTTGAGGTCTCTATATACTGAACCTGAGCCCTTCCAGGGTTTTGCAGGCTGAATCAGTTGTGGTGTTTTAAATAGTAAAAGAGAAGAAAAAACAGGCACCCAGAGAAAAAGAGCCAATTAAGAAAGACAAAAAAAAAAAAAAAATTGCAGCTATCATTAATGTCCTTAAAGATGAGAAAGAATACTACATCCATATTGTCCTAACTCCAGTACTCTTACTACTGTTATATCATTGCCATCCACTTGCCACCATCCAAAAGTTTGTTAGAATTTTTGATTAACCATTGTATTCTCTTCAATTCTTTTTGTCCTTATGGGATTTGTACCTTTTTTCTTAAAAAAATTCCTTTGCCATCATCTTAGCAGAGCTCAGGGAGGGAAAGGAGATAATTGTGTGTGATTAATCTGCAGTGTTTAATTGGACATTCTAAGTTTCATTGTGAACATAATTGACATAAGGGTGCTCTTAGAGATATAGGTTTGTTGCCCAGGTGAGAAATGTAGTATAGAGATAGATATTTTGACCTCATCAGTTTAACACAATTATTGAAGCTATGGAGATGGATAGACTTTTCCCAAGGAGAGTCTGAAGCATGACATTCTTTCATTAATTCATTCAGCCCTTATTCATCCAGCGCCTACCATGTGTTGGCAGGAAGAACATAGACTAGGATGGAATGTAGGGGGAGACTATAAAGGCAAGGCAGAGGGAAAGAAGCCACCGGAAGAGCAGTGAAAGGGGTGAGAGGGGCACAAGCAGAGAGTGCTCCCACAGTGAGAGAGGGAAGCTTTCAGGAAGAGGGAGTGGAAGGCTTTCTGGAATATCAAATGCTTCATAAGGGTTCAGAAAGAATGAGTGAGGCCTTCTAGTACTTATTGAATTCCTAGCACTGTGCTAAATTCTGGGGATATAGTGGTAACAAGACTGACCTAATCCTGAACCTATTAGAGTTTATGTTCTCTAGCAGAGATGACAATTAAACCAGTACTTACTTTAAAGCATAAGCTATGAGAGCATATGAATGGGGTAGCATATCTCTTTTGGGGTCAGGAAAAGCTTCCAGGAGGAAGTGATTAAGTCTCAACTCAGGCTTGTGGCAATTGAATAAACAAAACTTAAGATTTAATCATCTTGGAGGCTGGAGAGTAAGGAATGGGCTCAGACACTGGTGGTTCCACATGTAACCTTCCCTTCTTTCCAAGACCTAAAATAGTTGATATGACAGCTTCGAACATCAAAGGGACTTTCAGACAGCTTGTGTACATGGACACTACAAAGTTACAAAGGAAATTTCTACAATTTCAGTCATTTGCAAAGAAAATCTATAGATTTCAATGGGAAAATATACTTTGATGACAAAAGTAGACCACCTGTGGCCTCGGAGTCCAAAGTAATACATACAGATGGGCTATTTATTTTAAAAATAAATTGCTAATGATCTAATTTACAATTCAAAGCTTATGCTTTCATGGATTTGCATGCTGTGATACCCATGGCCCAGGTAAATAACAAAGTATGGAGTTTATGTTACACTAACAAATTACACTTTATGACTAAAAACTCATTTCTCTTTATCCAAAAAAAATAGCATGTAATATTCATATGTTTACCATGCTCATTAATATCCCAAATTAAATTCGTATGTTGGCTGGAGAAAAGAAACCCTACAAGTTACTTTCCAGTGAATATTTACCTACTACTGTTGATAATGGCAGTCTACATGAGAGAAAATTTTTCAGAAAGGGCAGTGGTATCTTGAATTTCCTCTTAAAATGGAGAAGGAAAAATATTCAATTATCTGTTGGTCAGAAGAAAGCTATGCCTTATGTGCAGTAGAAAAAGTCGGAAAGGAACAAACACTACCCTTTTCTTTCCTGGAAACAACAGAGCCACCTCCTTTGCCTTTTCTCATTCATCTGCTCTGAGCTGATAGAGCTAGCATATGAACTTGGAAAAAGAGGAGCCTCACCCCACCCCCCTAGTTTCATGGCCCTGGGAACCACCGGAGGGTCAGAGGCAGATAGAAGCTATCATTGTTTCTCTGGTGGTGGCGGCACAGGGTGGAGTGGGAGCAGAATGTTTTCTTAGTTTAAATAAATTTACCAAAAACAACCACCCAGCGCCTACCAGTCTACAACTCCCACTCACTCCCTGGGCCAAGGGCTTTCCTCACTTGGTGTAGGCTGAGATGCAAAGTGCCCACATAGGTAAATCTAAAAGGTATATTTTAAAAGGTATTTCTCAATGAAGTAGAGGAAATGCTCACCAATTTCTTCATCTGTCCAATGAAGACATTAGAATGAATAATCTGGAAGGCCCCTTTCTACTCTAAGAGTCTATTATTTTGTGTGGTTCATTTTTGTATTTTTAAAATGCAGACATTGATCACCGCTTATATTGTAAAGGCAATGGGGCTATATCATTTCCCTCCTAGAAGTGCGGGTGTGGCGTAAACAACTGACTTCAGGAAGCCTTTCTATGGGCTATGCCCAGCGAGGCAGCCTGGTTCAAGAGAGCAGTAGAAACTCACCCGAGTTTGAATACATGCTCTGCTACCTATGCTGTGGTAACTTAGACAAGCCTCTCAACCTTTCTAAGCCTCAGTTTACTCTTTTAAAACATGGGCTTAATCAGACCTACTTCATAAGTTGGTTGCAAAGATTAACATATCATGTAAAGTACCTAATACAATACACATAGAAGATGCTTAACAGATCATTTTGTATACTTATTAATAAAGGCAGTAGTATATACCTCTTGACGGTAGATAATATGAGGGTACACATTTTCCAATATGTAATACAATTAAGGAAAATTACTCATGGATAATACCGTGACATTTTCTTCACTAGACTATGGTACCATTTTTGCAATTGTTTTATAAACATTTGACCTTTGAAAGTTACATCTTCAGAGAAGTGGTGCTTTATGGGGTGTCAGTCTTTTAAAGATGTAGAGGCTTTAATGTAATAAATTCCTTTGTCATGATTTTGCAGAAATCTTCCGTATGAATTCCATGAGGGAAATGCAGGCACATTTTGGTTTTCCATGGCTAGGTTGGTTTGTCTAATTAAATTTGATGTTTTGTTCATATGTTTCTTGGAAACTCATTTAAGTTGTCTTTGGCTGAAATAATGGAGAGTTATTTCCCACATTTCATAAGAATCAAATAGAAAAATTAATTTTTGAAAAGTTAAGATCTTATTTTGGATTCTCTGAGAAACAGACAGCGGGATGGTTTTAGTTGTGTAAGAGACTATTTGGGTAATAGCCTCTGAGGAAAAATGGAGAGGGAGCCAGAGGAGGCCAGAAGAGCCATCTAGGTCTGACCCCTGCAGAGGGGAGAGGGAAGGAAGAAAGGTTGGGTAGGAAGAATCTTAGATTGCAGTGCAGTTCTAAGAAAGTTCAACAGGGCTGATGAGGAGTCCTCCAACCAACACTGCCCATCAGAGGGGGCTACTTCTTGCAGGTATGGTCCTGCCATTGAATCCCTGCTGTGCTCAGTCATTGGCTGTGAGCAGCACATAGGAAGGATGGCCTCTGCTAAAACACAGTGGCAGATTCAGAGCATGGCATCCGGGGCCTTCAGGCAATTATGCTTCTGACAGTAGATCTGAGAGGCCCATTTCCATGGCCACCACATTTACATGCACTTCCATAGCCTATGTTGCAGTCTTGTATCCTACATAGCTAATATTTTCCTCAAATATAAGGGTCATAAATTTATGAAGAGGAACAGATAATGCTGCACTGAGATATACTTCACAGTGTTTTAAAAGCATTTTCAATTGCAAACTGAGGCTAGGGAACAGATTGGGCCCAGCCCTGTTCTCCCAGCCTGCGGTGGCATACCGGGTGAGGGTATTAGTTGTTTACCACTAATTGTGGTCTACCCTGGGAACAGGCAATAAGGGGGTAGTTTATCTGTACAGAATTTAAAAACAATAAAACCGACTAAAATGCCATCTGGTTTTTATTATCACCATTGCACTGGCAACTCTAAGGGATGTCAGTGATAAATATTCCAGCCTGAAAGACTGCTACCCACCCATCCACCCTCTACCACTACCACCTTTGTATGCCACTGCCAAGCTTCTTTTACCGTTTTTTAATTTCCAGCCATGAAAGTGGACCAAAAAATTCATATGATTTCTTCCTTGAGATTCCTGAGATGAATGTGCTTCAGAGAATCTTTGGAGATGGTAGGTGTTGGGCTGCTTTAATGTACAGTGCTATGTGGTTTTAAAAAGGGAAGAAATGACTTAAAGAGTGGTTTGGCAGGGAAGCCCTCTGGGACTAGCACTGGATTTTCAAAGATGATAGATTTTGGCTTGACAAAAAGGAAGAGGTAGGCTTGCAGGCTGGAGGTAAAGAATGTCCAAGAGCTCAAAGAGCAGGGAAGTAACAGGCATAATTGGGAAACTATCAATAGACAAAAAATAACCAGCTTCACGTGGTGTATGAGTGGGAAATAAGACTAGAAAAGTAAGTCAGAACTAGAATTTTAAGATTTTTGAATGCCTAAGGAGTATGCTGCTAAATATGATTAAGAATTTTTTCCTAGGGAAGTGACCCAATGAAAGTTATATTTTAGGAAAATTAATCTGGCATTGGTGTGCAGCATGGGGCTAGTTGGAGTTTAGTTCAGAGGAGCCTATGATAGTCATTTTAAATATCAGGATACAAGGGCCTGAACTAAGGTAGAGGAGGTAGGTTTGGAAATTGATCCAAGAGATATGAAGGAAACATCACTATCTCAAGCTCAATATGTTTAAGACTGAAATTATTGCCTGACCTCCCCAAATCTGCTCTTCATCTTGTCTTCTCATTTATTCAATCATCCACTCAACAGGTATGTATTGAGTGTCCACCATGGGCCAGGGGCTGTGTGAGGTCCTTATAACTTTATGGTTCAACTCTGCCAAGTGTCCCTTGCTAGAAATCTACAATTTTATCCATGCTGGATGCGTCTCCCACATTCTCACTTCTATCTAGTCAGTAACTGATTTCTGCTGATTTTATACCCTATGTCAGTGATTCACCCCACACATCTGCACATTATAATCATCTGGGCAAAATTCCCAGATCTAGGAATTGATCTAGGCTGCATCCCAGATCAATTAAATCACAAGCTTCTTTGAAACCCTCCCAAATGATCCCAATGTGCAGTTAAGTTTTGTAACCACTGTGTTAAATATTTTTCAAATCTGACTTCTCTCTCCATCCCTACTACCACAGCCCTGGTCATTCCTCACTTGGATTACTCACCAGCTTCCTATTTGGTCACTGCACTTCTAATCTTATCCCCCTTATATTTATCCTCTCCGCAGCAACCTGGTGACCTCCCAGAAATGCAAATCTGACCATGCCACTGCTCTGCTTCCAACTCTTCTGAGGCTCCCACACACACAGCATTGCTTTTTTCCCTCCTGCCTCCACAGCATTCACCAGCATAACACATGTCCTTTAGTAAGTATTGTACACGGTCGTTTTCAACCTATGTGGGCATGTTGCTCCTGGGGGAACAAGATCAGAATATTGGAAAAGGACTTAGATAGATAACCTGTGCAACTTGAAAAATACTTTCTCTCCACCACCCCTTTTCCTCCCTGTCCCCTTCCCCCCAGGTCTGACGTGTGCTCTCCTACTAAGGGGCTCAGCCTTTACTATGGAGTACAGCACCACCTTTTCATCTGGCCCTATCTCCCCAGTCCCATCTTTCACCAGTCTCTACCTTGACACTTTTAGTCCCTGTGCTCCAAACTTCTGAAAATTTCTGGTAAAAACCATATTGTTCCCATCCTTTGGGCCTTTGCTTATTTATTTCCCCTTTTATGGAATGCTCCACCTTTTACCTTCTCCTTTAACCACTTCGGTACCAGCGTCGACTATAGTCAATAGCCACAGATGAACGCGCACAGCGCGGTCCCGAAGTGGTTAATGCTGTCACTTAAGCTAATTTGAAGTTTTGAAAGTCTCAACTCAGAGGCTGCCTCTCTAAAGCCTTCCCTAACTCCCTACTCCAGCTGGGTAGGGACCCTTTATTAACAAGGTCCCTGTGTACTTTTCTCATTCATCTTGCTATGTCGTATTCTAATTAACCATTTTAATGGGTCTAGACTTATTGTTCTCTGAATTTTCTAGATTTAACATTTTTATAACACTTTGATTTTATTTATTCTGAGGTTTTGAACCCAAGTATTATAATTCAGAGTATAATTCTGTTGTAATTAACAGAAGCTAGAATCATGAAATGTCATATTGGAAAAGACTTTTTAAAGTAATTTTGTTTAATTATTAAAGCAGTATTTTTTTTTTACACTTAATGAATTCAAGGATAGTGCCATCTATCCAGATGGAAATATTCCAGCATGTTTTAGAAATATGAAATTATAGTGCATGCTGGAGAAATTAATAGGAAATGTAGGTGAAGCTTCTAAGGGAAAGAACAAATGGAAGAAAAGATCAAAGGACAGAAGACCTGATCATTAGACAACACCTGCCTTCAGGAAACATGACAAGATTAAGAGATGCCAGTTAAGAAGAGAGAAGATTTGCAGAAGGAGAACCAGTGTAGTGTCATAAAAACCAGAGAAAGGAGTGTTTTAAGAAACAGGAAGTGGCTGTGGGGCCAGCGCTCCAGGAGAGGCTCAGACAGCAAGAGGTCCTGTAAGTGACTCCTGCACTGGGGAGGAGCATCCACTGAAGGGAACCCTGAACCTCCCAGGAATCAGACTGGATAAATCTATGAAGACCCAACCCCTCAGCCACAACCTAAAGCCAAGTAGTTTTTGGCCTTTTTTGGGACTCAGAACCTTTTGATAATCTGATGAACTCTAATGGGTCTATTCTTAGAAAAAAGCACACAGGCATATACATACATACAATTTCTCATGGTTCACTCTACCACTAAACCACTCCCACTCTCCATGGACTTCTACAGCAGCTCATATAGTTCCACTGTCAGATACCAAAGCTCGCTGGGGTCATGTGGACAGAGGACATACTTGAGGATTAAGAACTGTTTCCCTGGCTCAAGTCTAAGGGGCCTAAACCCATGGAGGCCTAAAAGAAATCCTCCATCTTGCTTTACCCTTCCAAAGAGCAATAGGCTAAGTAGAGGTGTTCCTTGGAGCTTCCAAGACTGCCCAGCCTGCCAACTGAGCATTTTCTGGATTCCAGTCCATGGACTAGCTGAGTCCCTAACTTAAGGCCCACTAACCACTATACTTCTCCAAGCCTGTGACATATAAATGGTTATATGTTAACACAACATCATTATAGCTACAGGGAAGATAGGTAAAGGGGAAATGGAAACTCTCAGTACTATATTTTGAACTCTTCTAAATCCATAACTATTTTAATATTAAAAAGTTTTAAAATATGCTCTCCTCCAAATTCATAGAAATTCAGAGCTTTCCTTTTGTTTGTATAGGCTTACAAATATTGGATATTTTGTTATTCTCTTATTTTAACATAGTAACGTCATTTGGTAGAAGAGCATTTAAACTAATTATAAATACCTGGACTTTATTTAAAGTAACAGCTTTATTTGTAGGTCTCAAACAGAACTAAACTCAAACTGAATAAGGATCAAGGCTGAGGGAAGTTAGATTACAGATGTGCGTGGATGGCTACATTCATTCAACAAATGCTTTTGCTGAGCAGAGAACTAGTGTTTGGAATATTTCCGACAGAACATTATCCACAGAGAAAAATGCATCTTTTCAGATTAAATACATGAAAAGGAAGTATAATTTCATGATGTCACTGGGGGAAAAACAGCCCATCTTTTTATGTCATGTTGTTTTCCATTTAAAAAGATATATATACATATGTATGTGTCTGTTAGTAGATATAGATATTCAGGTAAAACAAATGGTCGTTTTAATCTATCTCTAAGAAATTGAAGTCATGAAACAATACATTGAGTTCATGGACTATGAAAAATATTCTGGTTTAAATTGGTATTTGCTATGCCAGAGTTGCAAGTTGGTAGCCCATGGGCTGCATTTAGACCCAAGATATGTTTCCATTCACCGGCACAGTTTTAAATTTTTTGAATTAGTTGGCAATATTTGACATAGTGAAATCTGACAGCACCAAGCACATACCCTGAAATGGCAGAACTTGATGAGGCTGGGGAAGTGGATGCCTCTATTAGAAGGTATCCCCTTTCTCGTTTGCCACAGTTCTTTTGTTGTTGTGGATGAATTTCTTTTAAATAGAGGTGAAATTTGAGTAAAATAAAATTAACCATTTCAAAGTCAACAATTCAATGGCATTTAGTACATTCACAAAGTCATGCAATCACCACCTCTATCCGGTTCCAAACTTTCCATCACCTCCCAAATAAAACTCCGTCCCAATGGAGCAGTTACTCTCCATTCTCCCTTCCCTCTAGCTCCTGACAACCACCAATCTGCTTTCTGTCTCTGGATTTCTCTGTTCTAGGTGTTTCATATAAACAGAACCATATAACGTGTGACCTTTTGTCTCTGATATCTTTCATTTACCGTACTGTTTTCAAGGTCCATCTACACTGTAGCATGTATCAGTACTTCATTCTTTTTTATGGTTGAATAATATTCCATTATATGGATTGACCACATTTTTTGTTAATCCATTCTTAGGTTGGTGGACATTTGGTTGTTTCCATCTTCTGACTATGTGAATAGGGCTGCTATTAACATTTGTATATAGGTATTGTGTGAATAAATACTATACTTTTGATGTTTTTGTTGAGGGATTAGGGTTGTTTCAGCCACAGTTCTTAACATTGCCTATTG
>CAUYPO010036529.1:0-13645 GCA_963574435.1 Cheirogaleus major | reverse complement strand
TCATTTTCCAGTCATTATTGAAGCCTGAAGAGGTTCATTTGGTTCTTAAAAGAGCTTTCTCACCTTCATACTGGATTTGTAGTCCTCTGCACTTAGCATGCCCACATGCTGGAATAAAAAATACTTACGATGATGGGACTTAGCTTCATATCTCCAGAGCTGCACTGTCTCATATGGCAGCCACCAGCCATATGTGACTATTTATTTATTTATTTTTTTTTTTTTTTGAGACAGAGTCTCACTCTGTTGCCCGGGCTAGAGTGAGTGCCGTGGCGTCAGCCTTGCTCACAGCAACCTCAAACTCCTGGGCTCGAGCAATCCTCTTGCCTCAGCCTCCCGAGTAGCTGGGACTACAGACATGCACCACCATGCCCGGCTCATTTTTTCTATATATTTTTAGTTGGCCAATTTTTGCTTTCTATTTATAATAGAGACGGGGTCTCCCTCTTGCTCAGGCTGGTTTCGAACTCCTGAACTCAAGCGATCCGCCCGCCTCGGCCTCCCAGAGAGCTAGGATTACAGGCGTGAGCCACCGCGCCCGGCCAAAACAAACTTTCTTTAATGAACAAACACACACGTCACTACAGTAGAGAATGAGCTTTGTCTGCCAGGTCGCCCGCTGCACCAGGGACGACACACATGCCCGGAAAGGACTGGTCAAGGGAAACAAAGGGTCCCCTCCCTCTGGAGCAGGGGGATAGTAGGGAAAGGCCACAAACCCAGGACATCACCCTTAAAGACAAATTTTCTTCTTCCCACTTAGTCCTGACAGGGCTGTGTAAACAGTTATATAAAAAGCTACCATGTGTTGCACCAGCCACGCGCCTCACCTGCCCTGGGGCTGAGCACCGAGCAGCTGATCAGACACTGGTCCTTCAGGCGGAGCAGCTGGTGGCAAGACCTGTGCTCCCGGCCCCTAGGCCTGTCCTGCTGGCCGCTGCTTCCTGCCAAGTCCTTCAGGTTCCACCTTTCTGCCAGGCCGCCAGTTAGGTCCACCAGGGCATCCGCCACCTGCCCTGCCCACAGGTGTTCGTAGGAGCCGTGGACTCTGAGGGAACACAGCCACGACCGGAATGAGCGCCAGCCTCGAGCACTGCCTCTCCTGACCTCTGTGGTCTCCAGCACGCCCCAGGGCGTGTGATCCACAGCCTTGACCGAGGCACTGACTGCCCTGGCCGGCCTTCCTCAATTCCTCTGGACACGCCTGCCCAGCCCAGCCTCCTTCAGCAAGGTGACAAACACATCTGCAGAGGGAAGGCTATGCAACTGAGATCATGGGGAGGGCCACGGTCCCTGAGTGAGGACCACGATACACAAGCACTAGTAGGCCTGGGCGGCCTCACTCCTTGCCAGTGACCACGCAGGGAGGCCGCCTGCCCCAGGTGCTCAGACGCAAATACACGTAAGCGTGGTTCTTGCTGGGTCTGAGAGAAACAGGAAGATAAGGCATGTTTTCTGTGAAGGCAGAATCTCTGTGTCTGGGCCAGTCGGCCCCTCCCCCAGAACAGGCCACCGGCCCCTCAGAACCGAAAAGGCCCTGCAGCCCAGAGCGAGCAGGGATGAGCCTCCCGGGGCAGCCCAGGGTGGTGGCAGCTCCCCGCCCACCCCGCACCCGTGGCCCAGCGCACGCACTTGGCATAGACCTTCTCCAACAAGGGCAGCCAGAACACATCCTCCCTCCGGCAGCGGGAGAAGCAGAGTCTTCCTGCAAGGCATGGCAGGCGGTCATCTGTGGTCACCTCCACCCAGTGTCCAAACTGCCACACTCGGCAGGTGAAGGAGCCCCGGTATGTCTGGTCGGACCAGCTGGGCTGTCCTGGAGGGATGACCTGCCACACACAGGGAGAGGCAAAGGAGACTGTGAGACAAGCACCGCCTGGCGCTCCTCAGTATGGCGAGCACAGCGTGACCACAGCCGAAGCCCTCCACAGCCCCCGCTGTTTGCAAAGGGCTCTGCTCCACACCCAGGTGTCGGTGCTCACAGGAAGCTCAGTCACTGGACGCAAAATTAGCAGACCTTTCATTTAAATATTTTAGGACCAGCCTGAGGGAGCCAAGTATCCCCAAATATGTTCTACTGTCCTAAATAAGCATTTGACCTGAATCCGAAACAAATGTGACTTCTGCAGGTTCAAGTGCCCAATTCCGACAAGAGCTGGCCGTGCACAGCATGTCACCGCAGGAGTGGCAGCCCCCCCGCTGCTGGAGTATGGTGCCCCACCCCCGACCGCCACCTGCACCCCCCGCCGGGCTCCCTCAGGGCCAGCACTCAGACCAGCATTAGGAGGGTGCAGCTCTGCGCCAGGAGGACTGGGTCCTGGCTGTGCCACTTACTAGGCAGACACACAGTGACAATGGCTTCAGCACCCTCACTGGTAAAAAAGGGTCAAAGCCGGTGAGGCTGGAGACTGAGAGCCAGTGACTGTGACAAGCTTGGCAGGGGCCTGGGACACGGGCACACTCTGCAGGTCACCACTGTCCACACCGCCGCGCTGATCAGCGGCGAACACTGCCGGGGAAGGGAAGTCTGAGAAGGCATCAGGAACAGTTTTAATAACCTTTTTCCAATTTATATTCAAAACCTATTAAAAAAAAATCGACTAGCTAAGGAAACGTATTCCACACCAGAGACAGAGACCCCCTCCACTGGCCCTTCCTTCTCTAGGCTGCCACCTTTGTCTTTTTATGCCAAACGTGTGGCTCTGACTAGAGGGAGAACACAGAGCCGGGCAAAAGCCTCCCCGATGGCCCCCTCTGATGGCGCCCCTCCTGCAGGACAGCGACAGGCAGAGTCCTGAGGCTCTGCCCAGAACCCTGCCACTTTCCACTAACCGGCCCGGGCAGCCGCAGCAAGGGCCCCGGCAGAGAAGAGACCCGGCTTCGGCAAGGCTCTGCTTGTGCAGGAGCTCGCTGCGACGCAGGCGGAGGGAGAGGGCAGAAGAGGAAGCTGTGCCGGCACCCACCTGGTCCAGGAGGTGCCTGCCCTTCTGCAGCGCGGCGCAGGCACACAGGAACCAGCAGTCCCCCAGCAGCCCCTGCTTCACCTGCCCTTCCCACGGCTTGTCTGGGAACAGCCGGGGTGCGGCACAAATTTCCTGAAATAAAGAAAATTGTCCAGAATTAGACTGTGCCTGATCTAGGTGGCAGGCTGGAGAGGAGCTTCTGATCACCTCTGTTGCCCACAAGGGGACGAGCAGCAGCTGGCTTCTGGCAGCCACAGTCTTTAGCGCCTCCTGGCTGCAGACCCCCATCCAGCTCAGCTTCTGGGGTGCCAGTCACTGTCTACCTTCCTTATTAGCAAAACTCCCAACTCTAAACGAATCCTACCGTGCTCCTTCTCAAAACAGCTAAATGTTGGTTTAGGAAACAATTTCACTTTGAATTCAGATGGCAAATCTCACATGGGTCCTCCATTCTGCTGGAAACCCTACAGCTACCGTTTCTCTAGAAGGCTCAATTTCCCACATCCCCACACCATTTCATACCTTCCCGTTCCTCTCTCACCTCCAAACACTCTGGCTCCCCTTGTCTACGCCCGTGCGCTGCCTGCCTGGCTTCTGCTTCACCAGAAGCCACTGGCCCCGGGCCCCTCCTGCCGCCCAGAGCCTGCACTCCTTCCACGACTCTGTCCCTCTCACCTCCAGAGAGGATCCCACTAGCATAAAGGCAGGAGAGAGAATCGCCCGTCTTCTTTAAGACGTCATCCCCACACACCACATCCCTCCTAGGCTCCCTCTCATTAACAACCTTCTTGAAAGAGCTGCTACCCCTGCCTCCTCCCTCCGTTCGCTCTCAACATGGGTCCCTCCAGCTTCTGAGCCAATCATACCCCCAAAATGGCATGAATGTCATCCCCACATTGTCAAGTCCCATGGGCATCTCTCTGTCCTCGTGCTTCCCAAGTACTCGGCAGCATTCACAACAGCTAACTGTCTCCTGCCCCCTAAAGTGGTCCCTTTTTGGCTTCCATGATGCCACATGCTCCTGGCTGTCCTCTCACCTCACTGCCTGCTGCTTCTCAAGTCTACCTGTCAGGACACCTGCCTGCACTCAAGAAAAGTTAGGGTTCCTCAAGGCTCAGTCCTGAGCCTCCCTTCTTCTCTGCCGTTACTTCCTCCCGCACACCCTCCCAGGCCTTGGACTGTAAACCCCCTGTGACGCTCCAACTCCAGATGGATGCCTCTGGCCTAGATCTTGCTGAGCTCCCCACTCCCACATCCACCTGCCTTCCTGACAGCTCCACCTCAACATGTGAGAGCAAAGCCCAACTCCAGATCACCCCAGGCCCTGCCAGGGCCGCTATCTACCCAGGTGCTCAGGCTAGAAATCCAGAAGTCACTGGCTCTCTCCTTCGATCGTCACTGAAGCCTGTCAATCCCCCTCCAAAGTCTTTCTCCACTCCATCTCTCCAAATCCACATCCTAAAGCTTGTCACACTAACCTGGGCCCCCTTCGTCTTTCTCCAGGACCACTGCAATGGCCACTGGCACTCTTGCCCAGACACGCCACTTCCCACCAGCAGCAAGAGTGAGCTTCTTAAAACACAGATCCAAGGCTGGGCACGGTGGCTCAGGCCTATAATCCCAGCACTTTGGGAGGCTGAGGTGGAGGATCGCTTGAGGCCAGGAATTCGAGACCAGCCTCGGCAACAGCGAGACCCCGTCTCTACAAAAGAATTTTTTAAAAAATTAGCCGGGCATGGTGGCAAGGGTGTGTAGTCCCAGCTACTCAGGAGGCTGAGACAGGAGGATCGCTTAAGCTGTAATCCCACCACTGCACTGTGCCTGGGTGACACAGTGAGACCCTGTCTCTTAAGTAAATAAACGAACAAAAACAAAGTAAATAAATAAATTCAAGAGAATCACTTCTCTCCTGAAACCCTATACTAACTTCTAATTGCACCAAAAATCCATTTTTCAATCAAATAAAACCCAAATTCCAATGCCATGGCCCAAAGGCTCTGCAGGCTCTGACCTTTGCCTCCTGCCAGGCTCTCTCCGGGTTGCCCAGGGAAACCAAGCCGCCTGTCAAAGCCACCTCAGATGCCAGAACCAGCCAGGAAGTTCCGCTCTGCTCAAAGGCTGGTGGCCACCCAGGTGTCTCCACAAAGACTGCATCCACTTAGAGCAAGGGTGTTCCTGGGCAGTCTCACTCAACAGATAAACCATTTCTAAAAACATCAACGCAGCACTGGGCCGGGGCATCCCTTTGCGTTACCATTTAAAAATGTTTACAACTGGAAATGCAGGTGCACAGAGTCCCAAGCTGAAATTCTACCCCGCTTTGCTGAGAGCTCAGCCTGGCCATCCGGAAGGGCAGGAGAGGCCCTCACTGCCAGCGACAGCAGACACGGCGAGCAGGAGCGGCAGGGCAGGACCGCCAGCGGCCGGGACAGCGCGCTGACCCGAAGCCAGGTGTGGCCAGAGCTCTCCAGAGCAGGAGAGGGGGCGGCGCGGTTCGCGTCTCTGCCGAGACGCCGCACTCGCTCTGCCGGAGCTCCCGCCGGTGGAGGCCACGGAGGCTCGGCCCGGAGTCCCGCTTGCACCGAACGGGCTGGAGAAGGGGCTCCGAGGGGCGGCGGGCGCCACCCGAGCCCGCTTCGGAGGATAACCGCAAGTCCCGCGCCCCACGCCCCACCTGGGGCCGCCGCCACGTGATGTCCTCCCGGAACTGGGCCAGCGGCGTGGACAGGTTGCAGAAGAGCGAGGAGTCCGAGGCGGGGAAGGCGGCGTCCCGGAAGAGCTCCCTGGCCGGCGCCGGCGTCTCGCCCCGGCCCGCCCGCATCTTCGACCCCCCGGGCGCCCATCTGCAGCCGGCGGACGCAGGGTGGCGGCCCCGGAGGCAGCGCGAGCGCGCCCGTTCCCCGCCCGACCTGGCCGTCCAGCCCGCCGGCACCTGAGGGTACCGATCCCGCCAGGGCGCCAGCCCGCTCCGTCGCCCAGGTAACCAAGCTGCAGCCAACCGGGAGCGGCGCTCTGGATCACATGACACAGCGGCCCAATCGCACTCGAGCGTTGAGAGGACCAAGCCGGGCGGCCGAGCCCCATGGGGGCGGAGTCCCTGAGCTCGGCTCTCGCGAGGCCGCGCCGTCGCGCCTGCTGTATTTCTGCATGCCGAGCCGGCAGGACAGGGAATTGTCCCGGCCACGGCTCCTACCCGGAGGGACGGCAGGCATTTTGCTCTCGGGATGGTTCGGCTCGGGCCGGGGCGTCGGGGCCGCTTGGACTTGCGGGTTCTTGGAGCTACCGGGATGTGGGAGGCTGTCTCGGCCGCGGCCGCGCCGCAGACTACAGGTCCCAGCATGCAGCGCCGCTCCCAGAATGCGTCTCTCCTTCCCAGAATGCGTCTCTTCTTCCGGCATCTGTCTGCCGCTCCGCTGCGGAGCTCGTGGCCGCAGGTTGTTGGGAGAAACGAAGGAGAGATTCGCTTGGGAAGGCGAGTTGCGAGCCGTCAAGGACAGACCCTGTGCCCGCCGCTCTCGTGGTTGGTTTGGGAGAGGCCTGAGCGGGCCGCGTCGCCAGGGTCGGGCCTTCAGGGACCCGGCTTTGTCGCGAGGCAATTTCGGATCGGACGCTCTTGTGTCTTAAGCAGGGACAAGGGGTGAGGCTGGAGCGTCCCGCCAGGCATTCTGTCCCCAGATGGCTGGACATCTGGACCTGGTGGCTGGGGCAGTGACCTCCTGGACTCACAGTCACAGCTCAGGGCCACTTATTGCCACGGGGAAGTGAGGACAGTGATCTCAGGGCTTGCTCCAGGATTCATCTTTGCTGCAGGAATCTGTCATCCATTCCCAGCAAGGAGGGTGACTAGCCTGAGGCTTCTTCTCTGCCTGCCCCTCCAAGCCTGCTTCACTGAGGGTAGAGTCTTTACAGACGGTGGGACAGGAGAGAAGGGGACCGCAACCTTTCTAGTGACGGCTGTTTGCTACCTATTAGGACTTTTGCCTCTTCTAGCCACTTTTACTAGACCTCAGGATATGAAGGATGGTTAAGCAGAAGCCATATTTCTTGCTGTCAGGTGCGAAAAGTCCCTACTGCAGGAAGAGAAACCAAACCCCTGGTTTGGGAGCCCCGGGTTCCTGGAACAGCTGCAGCTCCTCCCTCTGAGAGGCCAGACAGGGCCTGTGTGAGTAGAAGTTGTTCAGGTGGTGTGACACTGTGCTATTTTGATTCCACCAGGCCCCAGCCCCTTAGTTTGGGGTCAGGGTACTCCTAGTTGCAGTTCTAGAAAAGGGAGTGACCACATAGTCAACACTTCTCTGGGATGCTTCATGCCCACTCAGCATCCTCTTGGTGCTGACTCTTCCAGAAATTGTTTCTGACTCCTTGGCAGGCTGGCAGCTGCACCGTAGCTGAAAGGAGTCAGGAAGGCCCTGGGCTCTGCTGCACCTAGGGGTCTTGGAGGAGCAAGAAGCAAGTTTTTTTCCTCTGTCTTGTGTGCTGGGCAGCTGGTTTGTCCAGGTGACACATATGGGTGGGCAGCAGAGCTGGGGCTAGCCCAGGGTGCAGACTCCCCATCGGGGCCTTTGTCACGTCACTTATCTAGGCTGACAAGCTCTGGAGAGCCAGCAGCTTGTGTGTGTGTGTTCCCTGTCATCCATGTTTAGGGCAGGGCCCATGCCCAGAGCCAGATCCCCAGAATGTGGAAAGGGCCAGGAGACAGTGGGTGCTGTGTAGGCAGCAGCCAGGCCTGCAGGGATGGGTGAGGGACCAGCACTACTGGTGCTTCAGCCAGAGATGGTGTAGTGCAGCTCCCTGTCAGCCTGCCCCACCCTTAACTACATGCCATGGATTGGATGTGGTTTATTTCTGCGAAGACCCATGTTGAAATTTGATCCCCAATGTGCAATGTTAGGAGTTGGTGCCTGGTAGGAGGAGTTTGGGTAATGTGGGTAGATTCCTCATGAATAGATTAATACCCTGTGGAGAGGGTGAGTGAGTTCCCCCAAAAGTGGGTTGAAAAGTCAGGCTTCCTTGGTCTCTCTCTTTCCCTTCCTCTCTCGCCATCTCTGCATGCATACCCACTCCCCTTCCACTCTCTCCCATGAATTAAAGCAGCACGAGGCGCTCACCGGATGCAGCTGCCCAATCTTGAATTTTGCACCATAATCATGAACCATATAAACCTCTTTTCTACATAAATTACCGAGCCTAAGGGAATTCTGTTATGGCAGCACAGATTGGACTTAGACACCCTGAATGCCCTGTTGTCCCTTCCACGGTCCTGGAGTGCAGAGTTGCTCCCTCAGCCAGTTAAGAAGGCATTCCCTTCTCCCTCCAGGGCCCATCCCCAGCCCTGCATGTAGTGGGGTCTCTGGCTCCTGGGATGTCAGGAGGATTTCGAAGCAGCTTGGGCTGGTGGGATAAGAAGGGATTCCGGAGTCAGCTAGTTCACAGCCCTAGTCTCAGCTGCGGGCTCCTGGACAGAGGCACTATAATTAAAGTCTCAGAGCCTCAGGGTTCTTATTACAAGGAAGGAACACTACCCCCATGTGGCAGTGTTTGAGGGTTATAGAAGGATGAGGGTCCCTCAGGCAGGACTAGTTCCCCTAGTGACCCCACTCCTGGCCAGTGGACTGTCAAAACACATCTAACCACTTCCCCAAGTCCATGGGTGCTAAGGGGCCCTTTGGAAGCAACCCTGCCTGCCTCCTCCCTCCCGCCTCCCCACTTGTTCTGCCTGGAGGACTGCCCTTGTCTTTCAAAGGAATGTTCCCTGATGTCACAAGCCAAGGTGGTCTCTTCGGAACCTCGCATCTCTGTTTGGTCAAGGGGTAATAAGTGGGCATTTCCTGTGCTGGTCATTGCATTCTCACGGAGACAGATTAAAAATCAGTGCGTTGTCCAAAGATTCCAAACTTGAAAAATTGGGATGAGTTGGGGGTGAGAAGGGAAGCAAGCAGCTGATCCAGCTCAGGAAGGGAGGTGCTGAGGAACCCTGGTGGGGGACCATGCAGGTACGGCTGGGGGAGACCGAGGGAGGCGTACTGGGCCGAGGGCACCGTCGGTTTGGCAGACTGCCACATCCTGTTGGAGATATACCACACAGCCACTGCCTCCTTTCTTATCAACAGGAACCCTTGGTTTTGATTTTGTTCAATTTCTGGCAGCTAAAGTCATCTGGAGAGTCTGACTTCTTAGCTCCAAAGTCAGAGTAGAATCTTAGGGAGGAGCATGTGCCCACCTCTGGGCAGTGAGGCACAGAAAGAAGCCCGGGGCTCTAGGGAGGTTTTCCTCAGTCTGCGTAAGATGCCAGGGCAGGTTGTTCTCTTCCAGCCTGTGCAGGCCAGCATGTGGGGACATAGAACTATACACTGCCGTAACCGGCTTCGCTGCATGCAGTGACCACATGGGACAAGCCAGAGGACAGAGGCCAACATGCCAAAAACCCAGAGCAGAAATAGAAAGAACCTGGGTATCTGGCCATATTGCTGAGCCTGTGAACTGAGGAGGCCTAGAGCCACCCCACCTTGGGATTTCTGGACATAGGATACTAGTAGATTTAATTTTATTGTTGGAGAAATTTTCAGTTGGATCTTGTGCTGTAGCAAGACAGACTTGCTGTCACTGTATTAATTATCCACCCCAAACTTAGTGGCTGAAAGCAACCAGCATTATCTCACAGCTTCTGTGGGTAGGGAATTTGGGAGCAGATCTTACAGTAGTGCTGGCTCAGAGTCTCTTGGGAGATTGCAGTCAAAATGTAGAGCCAGAGCTGGAGTCATCTGAAGGCATGGCTGGGGCTGGAAGATCCACTTCCAAATTCACATGAAGCGTTACTTCTTCCCCGTGTGGACTTCCATGAGGCTGCCTGAGCATCCTCACAACATGGCTGCTGGTTTCTCCCAGAGCAGGTGATCCAAAAGGAAGGAGAAGCAGGAGTCATAGTACGTTTTATTCCCCACCTCGGATGGTGTGCTTCCTCATTCCAGCCACATTCCGGTCATCGGAGGCAAGTCCCTAAGTCCAGCCTGAGCTCAAGTAGAGGGAACTTAAGCTCCACCTTTTGAGGGAAGAAGTATCAAAGAATTCGTGGCCATGTCTTAAGACTACCAAAGCCCCGAGGGCTGAGGTGAGGGCATGGCACGCACAGGGTGCAGCACTCAGTCCAGGAGCCATGGAAGGCGGGGAGGGAGCAGTCACATCCTCCAGGGAGGGCCATTGTGCTGGCCCAGAGGTGAGAAACCATCCCAGGCTCCATGGGTGAGTGAAGAGAGGTGGGTTGGCATTTTGAAAGGTCACTTGCTCTGTGGTGGGCTCCAAAACACGTCCTTGAGGCTGGGCCCAGTGAGAGGGAGCCGATACACTCTCCTTACAGGAATTTTTTTTATTAACTGCTGCTTCCAAGTGGTCATGCGCTCTTAAATTTTTGACTATTACACAGGTAGTTTCCACAGTTGACTTTCGTCCTCCGAGGTGAGCATATTTTAGACGTGGGCTGTTTTCTGTGTCGTGGGTGTTGTATTCACATCGCACTGTGGAATTTTTTTCTGCCTGTTTGCTCATTCATTCCGAACAAGGAGAGGTTTCTCTGGGCCCGGGTGGGCAGGCGGTGGCAATTTCCTTAGCGCTCTGCCCCAGGGCTGGTAGCGCCCCCTCTCAAGTCCTGCTGAGCCAGCGGCTCTGTGGAGCCCCAAGTTTGGCTGCCGTTTCCCTGCCCTTGACTTCTGTTTTCTCGGTGTCTGATTTTCCCTGATTTTCCCGGTGACTGACGGGCGATTATGTGGGGAGAAAGGTGGGGGAGGGGAGGCCTAACCACTGGCATCAGATTCCCCCAGGAGAAGCATCCTCTTTGTCAGGGAAAACACCTTATGGGCTGCGGTTAGGTGGGCTGCTACGGGATGGAGCCCCAGGGGGCTCTGCCAGCTGGGTGGGCAGCCCTGCTGGGGAGGGGAGAGGGGAGGGAAGGGGCGGAGGAGAGAGGAGGAGGAGAGGCTGAGTCTGGGGTGCGGAGCCTGGCGGGGTGGGAGCCTGGAGCAGTCCCCTGCATGTGGAACGAAGGGAACGTGGGGAAGAAGGAGCCTTCATGGATCTGAACTTCTCTGTCTGTCTCTCCGAGACCCCAAGTCTCAAGTACGGTCTACCACTTAGCTTTTCCTTTCTGGTTTCCCGTCTTAAAATCGCTCTGCTGTCCCTGGGAGCCTCTTTACCCTGATGTTCTAGCCCCTGGACCCCTCTTCACATGACCATGTGTCCAGTTCATTTCGTGTTGCTGTAACAGGATACCACAGACAGGGTAAGACGCGAAGAAAAGAAATTTATTTCCCCCAGTTCTGGAGGCGGGAAGTCCAGGGTCGAGGGGCCCGCGTGTGGCGGGAGCCGTCTCGCTGCGGCATACCCCGGCAGAGGTGGAAGGGCAAGAGAACACTCGAGAGACCGAGAGGTCTGAACTTGCTTTTTTTCACAGCCCACGTTTGCAATGACGAGCCCACTCCCATGTCGGTGGCATTCACGCATTCGTGAGGACAGAGCCCAGTCACCTCTCACAGGTCACACCTGTGACCACTGTCATATGGGCACTCAAATTTCAACATGAGTTTTGGGCGGTGTATGTAAACTTGCATTTTGTCTCTGGCCCTCCAGCCTTTGTCTCATGTCCCTCTCACATACAAAATGCATTCAGTACATTCATTCCATCCCAGCAGTCTCAAAAGTCTTCACTCCTTCCAGCATCAACTCAGAAGTCCAGAGTCTCATCTAAAGCAGACAGGGGTGAGACTCAGGGCACAACATTCCTCCCCAGCTGTGAGCCTGTGAAACTAACAAGTGACTTGCCTCCAAATGCAATGGGGGACAGGCCTAGGACAGACGTTCCCATTCCAAATGGGAGAAACAGGCAAGAAGAAAGGGTAGTCAGTCCCAAGTCAGTCCAAAACCCAACAGGAACAACAACAGTAAGTCTTAAAGCCGGAAACTCCTTTGCTTCCATGTCCTGCATCCTGGCGTGACCTGAGGACCAAAGTAGATGGACCTTTAGACCTGAGGACCAAAGTAGATGGACCCTCAGGTTAAGGAAAAAAAAGTCGCCTAAGGTGGAGGCTTCAGGGCCTCACTGGCCGGGCATGTTTCTAAATTCCTATGGCTACAGGAGAAACCACATTCTTGCTAAACCCCTAACAACAGGAGCTGTCAGGCAAATCCTCAGTTGATTGACAGCCAGCCCACCACACGAGGACTGGACAGAGGACCGGCCTTACAAACATCCTCTTCCAATACCGTAAGCCAGTTTCACCAGCCTGTAGAGGCTGCGCCAAACTGTCTTTGTGTCCTGTAGTTCACCCTTTGACGTAAGGAGCCAAACTCCACTTCATTTTAATGCTAAAACCCTGCCTCAAAGTGAATATGGGGTGTATGTTACATGCATGTCTATGCATGGCACGTGTGCTCAGCTCCCCTCATAAATGTCAGTATGTATAGCTTTTCCCTAAACCTGCTGGACAGGTATGACTCTGTTGTGTGATACAGACCCTGTGAGGCCTAAAACCCAACCTGGCCTTCCCTTCATCCAACAGAGAGCTGCTCTGGTCCATGTCAGAGACTGGCTCTTCCAATTTGCAAACTGACATTGCCAGGAAAGCTCCCTTCTCTACTAGTGAGCTATCTGGCGGTCTTTTGGACCACATCAGGCACACTGGGGCAGGGGTCGGACCCCTGAGGCCCTGGGCAGCCCCACCTCCCCATGGCTTTGCTGGGCTCAGCCCACTCTTAAGCTGTCCTGGGTTGTCGACTCATGCCCGCCGCTCTCCCAGGCCGGCGTTGCGCAATTCTGCAGTTCTGTGGTCTTGGTGCACCTACTCCTATGGCTCCACTGGACTTTTCCCTGGTGGGGACCCTCCATGGCAAGTTTCTGCCTGGGCCCCAAGGCTGTCCATGACATCCTTGAAATTCCAGAGGCTTCCATGACCCCACAGCTCGCAAGCTTCACGTGTCTGCGGGGTCAGCACCACGTGGCACCGCTGAGGCTCACGGCTTACGCCCTGTACCCTTCAGAGTGGCCACATGAGCTGCACCGCTTGAGCCCTGGCTGGGTGGGCAGGGAGCACTGCCCTGGAATTCTGGGAGCTGAGTCCCCCGGCGGTCCTGGGCAGTGAAAGCCAAGGTCCCTTGAGTGCCTCTCTGGAAACCTTGCCCCCGAGGGCTTGCTCTGGACCTGTGATGGGAGGTCCAACCTCAGTGATCTCTGAAATGCCTCCTCCCACTGCCTCGATGAATCGCACCCGGCTCCATTCTGTCTCTACTCATCTCTCTCGCAAGAAATGGTCACTTGGCCACACCGTGCTTTGCTCTCCTAAATATGCCTTTTCTCTCTTGGTATGGCCAGGCTGCAAATTCCCAAGTCTTTCATCCTGCTTCCCTTCAAATTATAGAGTCTGAGGCCGGGCATGGTGGCTCACGCCTGTAATCCTAGCACTCTGGGAGGCTGAGGCGGGCGGATCGCTCAAGGTCAGGAGTTTGAAACCAGCCTGAGCGAGACCCCGTCTCTACTAAAAATATAAAGAAATTAATTGACCAACTAAAAATATATACAGAAAAAGTTAGCCGGGCATGGTGGCGCATGCCTGTAGTCCCAGCTACTCGGGAGGCTGAGGCAGTAGGATCGCTTGAGCCCAGGAGATTGAGGTTGCTGTGAGCTAGGCTGACGCCAC